>JAPFFP010067999.1:0-25025 GCA_026153255.1 Solanum medicagineum
AAGTGCCCAGAATTTTGATTTCCATTTATCTAAACATTCGTTTGTTATTTTGAAAATATGACTTCATATTCTTGTTTAGGGGCTCAAATTGAGTGGGAAATGGGCCAAACCCAAAGTTTAGAGCACCTGTATCAAAATCCAAAAATCGCAAAATACGCTATTTAGGAGGGTTCCCTTTGAAGGGGCATATCTCTTAGCACACAATGAAATAGGTGTCCCACGACTTACCAACTTAAATAACTTTGAATCTTCTTTCTAACACACTTTGTTTCACCTTATTCCAAGTTTGGATGAAGGATTTATGCCCATTTTCGTAAAACTTACCCGTGCAAAAAATGCAATTTCCAGTGAGTAGTCCGTTTTGGTCCTATTTTTTCTTGTCTTCGGTCCAAGGCTTTTATGTCTTGGGCTTAAGGGTTCCCACAATTGAAAGTACATATACTTAGCCTTATTTCGCCCTCATATCATCTTAAACATTCCCCAAAACTCACTTAAGCATTTAGACTCATATTTCACCCTAAATTCAAGTCCCAAACTCAAGACTAATCTTAAGGATTTCTTCAAGGATTTCACTCAACCTTCAAGTCTCCATTAAAGTCTTCTTCAAGAACCTCTCCAAAGCTAAAGTATGTGGTGTTGAACCATTGGGTACTTCCACCCATTGTGCCTGAACCCTCTTTTAATTAATATTGCATAATTTAAAGTTGATTTTACATATGGGTCTTATATATTGAGAAACTTACTACACAGTGATTTAACTTCATGAAAGTATGGTTGTTTTAGTATGTTTTGAGGTCTAAATCATGAATCTAATATTGGATTTGACGTGGGGGTTTTATGTGAATGTCTTGGGGGTGTTGCAAGGTGTTGATTTATGGTTTTACCAGTGTTTTTCCTGCATGATTTTATCTCTAAACTGCATGCTCTTTTACCCCCATTACACACCCCCAAGGTGTTTGATAAAATATTTGATTATGTTTTCTTGAGAAATTGAAGGTCCAAAGGATGAGATATGATATGAATGATGTTATGATGATGAAATGAGCTCATGTACATGATTATTCCTACATGAGGTATTGCATTAGAGAGGTATTACATTAGAGCTTATGATGAATCCTATATAAAGTGTTGCACTAGACCATACCTAATCCGGGGACCACTTAGGATGATTGTGGTGTGACCAACATCAACCATGTGAGGGGTTAGTACTTCACCACCTAGGATTATTGGGGTGTGACCATCATCAACTGAGTTGGGGATTTGTACTCATCAACTATGTGAGGGTTTATACTTCACCAACTAGGATGATTGGGGTGTGACCAACATCAACCATGTGAGCAGTTTGTACCTCACCACCTAGGATGATCGAGGTGTGACCATCGTCAACCGACCAAGTTTGGAAAGCTTGCTTAGTCTCTTCTTTACATATGATATCTTATACGAGCATTATTTACTTAAGCATGTTTTACTTATACATTGATCATATATGTCATATTGCTATATTATGCCTATTGCCTATCGTTATACATTTTGGGTTGTGATGCCTATCTATTTTTGCATTGCAGCCCACATACATAGTACATTCAAATGTACTAATGCATAATCTTGCCTACATGATATTGCTATGTAAGGACCGGAGCTCCTATTGAGTCTTCTTGTGGCTAGATAGATTGTTCAAGTTAGCCTTTGGTGAGTCCTCCATTCTGAGGACAAGGACTATTCTCTCACGCTATATATTAAGATTCTCTTTACTTATGACTATAAAAGTGAGCCTGGTTGTATGTCTTGTCCCCCGCCATTATCTATGTAGTAGAGGTGTTGTTGGACAAAGCTATGTATTTATGCCATGAGCTGATTCGATTATCTCTTGACTCTATCTTATGACAAGTTCTCCCTTAGTCCCCTTTTCCCTTATTTCCATTATTCAAATGTCATTTAATTGTTTTGCGACCAAGGATGTGTAATGATATGCTATGAGGCTTGTTTGGGGTTCCTTCGGGTTCCCCATTTGCTGGTCACATCTAGGCCCTAAGCTTGGGTTGTGACATCAAATATCATTTCTTAAAAATTTCATATTTCATACTTTAAAATCTGTCTCAAAACAGTCCATAAACATAAAATAAATGCATACATCATGAGAAGTAAAATGCATGGGACTTGAGGTTTTGGAAGAATTTCGTAATACATTATGCTTGAGTAGAGTGGAATAGATGTGGATAGCATTTCATCATATCCGCTTCTGCTTCCCATGTAGCACACTCAACTTGTTGGTTCCTCCAAAGTACCTTGATGGATGCAACTTCCTTGTTCCTTCGCTTCTTCACTTATAGGTCTAGGATTTCAACTAGTACTTCTTCATAACTCAAATCCTCTTCAATGTTCACATCATGAAAAGGAACTATGGAAGTTTGGTCACCCATGAATTTTGTCAACACCGATACATGGAAGACCGGATGAATCAAGTGCAACTGATTGGGTAGATCCAACTCATACGCTACTTTCCCCACTCTTCTCACCACCTTGTAATGTCCCACATATCTTGAACTCATTTCCCTTTCTTACCAAATCAGAGAAAACCTTTCATTAGGGATACCTTCAAATAGACCCAATCATCATCTTGAAACTCAAGTTCCCTTCTTCTTACACTAGCATAGGAATTTTGTCGGCTTTGGGCTACTTGTAGTTTCTCCCTTATGCTTTTAATTTTCTCCATAGCATTCATTACTAAGTTAAGCCCTATTAATGCCATGTTGCCAACATTGAACCACCCAATAGGTGATCTATATTGTCTACTATATGCTTTGAACGGTGTCATCCCAATAATTGCATAAAAGCTATTAATGTATGCAAACTTGATAAAAGGTAAATGTTCATCCCAACATCCCTTGAATTCCAACACACAAGCTCTCAACATGTCTTCTAATATCTAAATAGTCCTTTCAACTTGTCAGTTGGTTTGAGGATGAAAAGTCATACTCAACTTTACTCTAGTACCAAGTCCTCTTTAGAAGGACTTCCAAAAGTGAGAGGTGAATTTAACCCCACGGTCCAATATAATGGATAATGGAATTACGTGGAACCTCACCAACTCTCGGACATACAAGTGGGCCTAGTCCTTAACACTGAATGTAGTTTGACTGGCAAAAAATGAGCTGACTTCGTCATATCGTCAACTATCACCTTTATAGAGTCAAAGTGCTTTTTAGTCTTTGGCAACCAAACTACAAAGTCCATGTTGACGTCTTCCCACTTTCATGTAGGAATGTTAATGTCTTGGGATAGGCCACTCATTGTTTGATGTTCAACTTTAACTTACTGGCAGTTGGCATATTCGGACACAAATTGAGCAGTGTCCTTGTTCATTCCGTTCCACCAATAAATCTCCTTATGTATCTATACATCTTGGTACTGCCAGGATAAATGGAATATGAAGAGTGACGGGATTCTTTCATAAATAAGCTTCTTCAACTAATCATCATTTGGTAGATATAACCTCTCTTGATATCGGAGTGCACGATCTCCCCCTTGTGAAAAGACTCTACCTTTCCATCTTTCACCAAAGTTTTCAACTCAATAAAAAAGGGATCAAGATCATTCTTGGCCTTAACCTCTTCAATCAAAGAAGATGTTGAACCATGAAGAACCATTGCACTACCATTTCTGGACTTAATCAATGTCACTCCTAACCTCGCCAACCTATGAACATCTTTAGCTCACTATCTCTTTCCATCATCTCCAATATGGGACACACTACCCATGGAAATTCTACTAAGGGCGTCAACTAACACATTGTCCTTTTTGACGTGCTACTTCACACTCGTATCATAATTCTTGAGTAGCTCTAACCACCTCGGTTGCCTCAAATTGAGATGCTTCTTTGTGAACACGTGTTGGAGACTCTTACGGTTAGTGAAAACAACCACATGTACTCTATACATGGAGTGTCAGCAAATCATTAAGGCAAACACCACAACCGCAAGCTCAAGGTCATGAGTCGGGTAATTTTTCTCATGCACTTTCAACTGCCTTGAAGCATAGGCAATCACTTTACCATTTTGTATTAGAGCTCAACCTAACCCAATCATTAATGTATCGCAATACATGACGAACCTATCATTCCCTTCTGGTAATTTCAAAATAGGGGCTGAAGTCAATGGATCTTCAAGGTCTAAAAACTCCTCTCGCATTCATTTATCCATACAAACTTCACCTTAATCTAAGTTAGCTTGGTGAATGGAGATGAAATTATGGAGATGTCTTGCACAAACCATTTAAAGTAACTAGCTAGACCCAACAAACTCCTTATGTCAGTGGGAGTCAATGGCCTTGGCCAGTGTCTTGCCGCTTGTGTCTTTTTGGGATCAGCTTTGATGCCCTATCTAGATACCACCTGCCCAAGGAAGGAAACCTTATCTAAACAAAACTCGAACTTGCCAAACTTTGCGTAGAGCTTCTGTTCCTTTAGTGTTTGCAATACAATCCTCAAGGGCTCCATGTGCTCATGCTCACCTCGAGAATAGATAAGCATATCATCAACAAATACTATAAAAAATGTCTCTTTCTCTCACCCTCAAATGGTGAAAATCGGATCTCAAGTCAATCTATGAGAAATGAGTGGCCCCTTGTACTTGATCAAACAAATCATCTATCCTCAATTATTCTTTATGGTGACTTTATTGAGTTATCGGTAATAAATGCACATACAGATCCACCCATCCTTCTTTCTTACAGATAACATTGGGGCACCCCATGGAGACCAACTGGGTCTTATGAAACTCCTCTCCAAAAAATCCTTTAGTTGCTCCATCAACTCTTTCAACTTTATAGGAGCCATTCTATAAGGAGAGATTGAGATAGGCTCAATATCGGGCAAAAGATCTATACCAAAGTCTATCTCCCTTTCAGGAGGGACACTTGATAACTCATCTAGGAAGACATCAAGGAACTTATTCACAATAGGGACCAACTCAAGAGAAGGAACTATGAAAGAGACATCTTTGACACTCACCAAGTGGTACATAAACCCCTTAAAAATCATCTTGCGGCCTTAATAAATGAAATGTCCCAAAAATGTGCTACGAAAATGACCATAATCGTAATTTTCATATATCTCAAAATTTGTGCGTTATATCACAAATCTGACTTCATATTCTCAATCAAGGGGAAAAATTGAGTAAGAGATCTGTATAACCCTGATTTTGGAAGACCCATAGTAAAAAATAACTTTTCAAATTTTTTGAAACTAGTAGTGTGCGCTATGGCTCCGCAGTGTGGACCCATCATGGAGCAATGTTAGTTCTTCCTTATTGTTCCTATTTTATCAAAGGACATTGGGGTCATAGCCCCATGCCCACTTATGCTTGAATACACCTATACTTAGCTATTTTCAACTCCATATCACTCAAAACCTCCCTCTAAAACCTCTCGACCATTTTATCAAAATTCCCATCCAAGTTCAAGTGCTTCAAGATTTATTCTAGATCTCAAGAACTCCATTCAAGCTTCAAGTCTACATCAACAAACCACAGTCTTAAGGTATGATTCCATCTATTGGGTCCTTTCACCCATGGGGCCCAATCTTCCTTTTTATGAAAATTGCATATTTTCAAGTTGTATTACTTCTAGGTATCTATCATCATGAAATATGAGCATGAAATGTGTTGGGGTTTTGTCAAATATTGTTGATTATGCATGAATATCTATTGTAAGCTTATACTATGAATTAATCTTTGTCTATTGAGACCATACATGATTCAAGCTATGAAATCTATGAACTATAGTGAAGTTTTGATATGATTTCCAAGTTACCCATGATGAGGTTTTACCATGATGTTGGTGGACTTATTTACATGACTTTAAGATGCATTTATTTCACTATTTCATGATCTATACTCTTGTATTTTGCATGATTTGAACATGTACTCATATGTGCCCACCAAGTGTTCGATAAAATGTCAAGTTAAGAATTCTCAAGTTATTTAAATGTTTTACAAGTCAAGTGACTTCATGATGAATATGGGCTATCAAGTAAGTTATGAATTCATGAAATTATCTTTGATTATGCAAATTTGAAGCTAAGCCCTATTTCAAGATTTTTACCTCTTGGTGAGTCATTCATGGTAAAGCAAGGGCTCATGTATCATTATGATCTATTATAATATTTCAAGTAGGCTCACCATTAGAGGTCAACAACAACAACATACCCAGTGGAATCTCACAAGTGGGGTCTCGGGAGGGTAGAATGTACGCAGACCTTACGACTACCTCATAGAAGCAGAGAGGCTATTTCCTGAGAACCCTCACCATTAGAGGTCAAATATGTTTAAGAGCTACTCATGTCATGTTTCCATGATTATTACAAGTTATTAAAGCTATGATTATTTTAAGTATTCCATGGGATTAGACATAGCACCGATAGATTGGATTTCGGCTTGAACTATCTTCAAGGGTCTAAACTCCTATCCTCATACTATGTGCCAACATGGGATTATGTTATACCCTTTCTACACTAGTGGATCCATTTAGTGCACTTATCACAAAATTCACCTCGAAATAGGGCAGGTTCCCGTAAGGGTGCTACTTCTCCGAAATGGGACAGGCTCCTATAAGGTGAAGTATGGTTTACCTTGGCAAGTAGACCAACTCTTTACCGATGAGGGGTAATCATCGGAATACCATGTTGTAGCTCGCTTGGTCTTATTCTTTGTTGGTTAAGGTATCTTCTATCACATGTATTATGTTTAATGCAGCCTGAATGATTTACAAGCATGTTTTACTTCAAGCATTAACAATGCATGCCATATTGACATCTCATTTATCTATTGCCTATTACTATGCAATTTGACTATATTGGCTTATGTTTGTTACATTTCATCCTACATACTTAGTACATTCAAATTTCCTAACGCATACTTTATGAAACGACCCCAAAAAGTGCTAAAAAATATACATCGGAAATGTCCATAATCGTAATTTCCATACATCTCAAAATTCATTCATTATATATCAAAATGTCGACTTTATATTCTTGTTCAGGGGGAAAATTGAGTGGAAATAGGTCTAACCCTGATTTTTGAGCAAATTTATCAAATTTTTAAATTCCAAAAAAATGGAATTCTAGAGAGGGTTCACGTCCCTGGCGCGATGCGGCCAGCGCGCGGCCCTGTGTAAAATTTGCCTGGTTTTCTTTTTCCTATCAGGGCCTTTAGGTGTTGGGCCTAAGTCTTCCCACACGCAAAAATACTTATACTTAGCCATATTTTACCTTCATATTATACAAGACATTCCCTTAAACCATCTCAAACACTTAGACTAATATTTCGCTCACCATTGAACTACCAAAACTCATTTCAGGTATTAAGGATTTCACTCAAGCTTCAATATCTCATCTCAATATTCATCAAGGAATTCTCAAAATCTAAGGTATGTGGGTTTCAATCATTAGGCCCTTTCACCCATTGTGTCCAAGCTTCCTTTTTACCTAAATTACATGTTACTAAGTTGATTTTACTTATGGGTCTTCTATTATGAATTTGACTATGAACTATGTTGGGGTTTTATAAAAGTGTGACTGCTTAAGCATGTTTTATGCCATGAATCTTTGATCTATATTGAGATTTGATGAAGTATGTTTATGTATATTGCATAATAGTGTTAAGTGTTGGTAGGTGATTTTACATTGAATTTTCTTGCATGATTTCACTCTTGAATTACACGATTTTATACTGGCATTACATAGCAGCCAAGTGTTTGATATAATATTCGATTAATGTTTCTTGAGTTGTTGAAGGCCTAATGCATGGCGTATAAGTTAAATGACTTTATAATGATGAAAGTAATGTAATTATATGATGATTTCTTGAAAAATATCTATAGTATTGCATGTTGATCATACCTTATTGAGGGGGGTGCATTGCCTTGACCAATATGATGGAGGGTGTGATGTCCATCAACCATGTTGAGAGGTTTATACCTTGACCACTATGATGGAGGGTGTGATGTCCATCAACCTTGTTGATGGGTTGATACCTTGACCACTATGATGAAGAGTGTGATGTCCATTAACCATGTTGAGGGGTTGATACCTTGACCACTATGATGGAGGGTGTGATGTCCATTAACCATGTTGAGGGGTTGATACCTTGACCACTATGATGGAGGGTGTGATGTATATTAACCATGTTGAGGGGTTGATACCTTGACCACTATGATAGAGGGTGTGATATCTGTTAACCATGTTGATGGGTTGATAACTTGACCATTATGATGGAGGGTATGATTTCCATCTACCAATTGAGGGGTATATATCTCGATCACCCTCCAAGGTGTGCTAAGCCTTGGATTCCAATTACTAGTAGCTTGGTCTTGATGATGGTATCTTCTTACATATGTATTATGTTCTATACAAGCATGTTTTACTTCAAGCATTGATCATTCATGCCATGTTGCTAATATACTATCTCTTGCTTATGATCGTGCATTTTGATTATGTATTCTATCTCTTAGTGCATTGTATCCAACATATTTAGTACATTCAAACATACTAAAGTGTACTCTATGTCTACATGATGTTACCATGTAGGAACCAGAGCTCTATTTGATCACCTTCCTCCTCCACGTGGCTAGTACAATCCTTGAAGCAAGTTGGTGAGTACTCAATTTCAGGGACAATGTCTTGATCTTATGCTATGTATAAAGACTCTCTTTTCTTTATTATATGTTTTGACTATGAGGGTGAGCCCGGTTACTTGTCTTGGTCCCCGCTAAGTTCTATGTTTAGAGGAGTTGTTGGACGAGTTATGTAAAGATGTTATAAGCTTGTCTCTCTTTTGACTCTTTACGTTTTATGATATGAAATGGTTCCTTTAGCCCCTTGACCTTATTTTATTCTTTTATTGTTGCTTAAATTTCTACCATGACCAAGGACGTGTGATGATATGCTAAGAGACTTGATTGGGGTCCCTTCAGGTTCCCCATTCATCTTGTCACGCTAGGCCATAGTTTAGGCCATGAAAAACTTGGTATCAGAGCACTAGGTTGTTAATGGTCCTCGGTATCCAAACACACCACATTGATTAGAGTCTTGTTCATGGTTGAAGTGCACCACGACTATGAGCAAGAGGCTATGAGATGTTCTAGGAAATGTTTCCCTTCTTCTTACACTATGTCGTGTAGTAGGAGTCAAGGTAAGTTTTTTCCCCCCAACGATTGTTCTTTGCTATGCTAGATCATGCCTAACACAAAAGGAAGAAGAGCCCGCACACCCGAGGAACAACCGCCTCATGAAGAGTTCCGGGATGCTCTTGCCATGCTAGCCCAAGCGGTGACCAACCAAATTAACCAAAGGGACCAAGACCCTCATGCTCCCACTCCGGCATCTAAGGTAAGGGATTTCATTGGGATCAGCCCACTGGAGTTCAATGAGTCTAAAGTGGATGACAAACCCCAAGAATTTGTTGATGAGGTGTACAAAGTGTTATCTATTATGGGTGTGAGGTCAGAAGAGAAGGCGGAGTTGGAGGCTTACCAACTCATAGATAATGGGTGTGAGGTCAGAAGAGAAGGCGGAGTTGGAGGCTTACCAACTCAAATGGGTGGCCCAAATATGGTATATTTAATTAAAGGAGGAGAAGGGGAAGAACGATGTGATCCTTTGGGAGGAGTTTAAGGTGGCGTTTCTCAACCGATTCTTCCCTATTGAGCTAAGGGAGGCCAAAATGATGGAATTCAATGAATTTGAAGCAAGGGTCAATGAGTGTGAGGGAGTATTCCCTCAAGTTCAACCAACTCTCTAAATATGCTCCCCAATTGGTGGTCGATCCAAGGTCTAGGATGAATAAGTTTGTGATGGGTATATCCGATTTGGTGAAAGAAGAATATTGTGCTGCTATATTGATAAGTGACATGGAATTGTCCCGCCTCATGACATATGCCTAACAATTGGATGGGGAAAAGATGAGGAAGAGAGAGGGTAAGGAGGCCATAAGGGCTAGTTTTGAAGGAAAGTTCTGAAGTCCTAAAGGTGGGCATGGTGTGGTGCCTTATGCTAGGTTCCAAAGATATGGTAGATGCCATGATGGCCCACCTTGAATGGCATGGATGCTTGTTATGGTTGTGGGGAGATAGGTCATAAGGCAAATGATTGTCCTCATAAACGCAACAAGGGTAAAGGTGGTGATGTTGATCAAGGGGGTGCTCCAAGACGTAGTCGGTTCTATGCTCTTCAATGGAGGCAAGGAGGGAATGAGGTGCCCAATGATGCTACTGGTATGTTGAATACTTCTCTTGATTTTATTGTGCATGCTTTGATGGTTTCAGGGGTCACTATTCCTTTCATTATTCCTTTTGTTGCTAGTAAGATTCTATTATGTGAGTCTATTATTGCTAGAAAGGCTTATAAGGGTGCTCCGTGTTCTTATTACATAGAGTATTGTCTAGTGAACTTGGCTTGATGGGTTGGAGGTCCTGGGGCGGTTTGGCTATATGCATATCATGCTTCCAATGAGTATAGAACTCATAAAGTTGTAATATGATGGTTAAGGATAGATGATTTATTTGGTCAACTACAGTACATTAGTCACTTCTCTAGGATTAATCTTCAGTTCGAGTTTTCTCCCCAAGTGAGGATGAGGGTAGATGATATCCCTAGGTGTCCTATCACACTAGGAGTGAGCATTTTGAATCATGGTGGTGTTGTTTGGTTGACTTATGCACCGAGTTCGTTTATGAGTTTCGTGAATAAGGTCTTAAAACCCTAACTTAGCATACTTGTGGTGGTCTCTATTGATGGGGTATTGAATTATTTAGAGATTGTGGGTCATTAGGGGGTAGTGTTGCAAGTCTAAGTGGGATGAGAGGTTGTTTGCTGAATATGATAGGTGTGAATTGAGGGTAATAAGAAGGTGGTTAGAACACCTTAAGGACTATGATATGAGTGTGCATTATCACCCTGGTAAGGCTAATATTATTGTTGATTCTCTAAATAGGGTGTCTATGGGTAGCCTAGCATATGTTAATAATGGTGGCAAAGAGGTGACCAGGGAGGTCCATTGGTTGGCTAAATTGGGAGTTAGGTTGGAAGAGGTTGGCTACGGTGGTGTAGTAGTGGCTATTGGTTCTAAAATCATCCTTGATTGATGAGGTAAAAGCAAAGAAAGAATGTAACTCCGGCTTGATAGAGTTGAATATCTTGGGGAGAGATGATAAAGTGGATGTTTTCTACCAAGGGGGAGATGGTGTCATTAGAAACTAAGGTAGGCTAGGTGTGCTTGTGTTGATGGTTGGGTCACTTGGGGGGTTCCACCAATGAAGGATGTGGTCCGATTTGGTAAGGAGTGAATTGAGTTTATGGTTTGTGAGTCCTTGTATAGTGTCGAAAAGTATTGGTAAGTGTGCGTGCGAATGGGAAATGCCTATGGATTTGGATATGCTTCGTCCGGTTCTTCATGCTTCTTGGTTAAGGGGATGTGTTGGTGACTCTAGTGCTATAGAACTCTTTGAGGTTGTGAGTGTTGTGGAGGATGAGTTGGCTTAGGAGAAGGTCCCGGTGGAGGTGTTGGATGGAAGGGTAGAGAAGTTGGTTAGTACGGATGTAGTATTCGTCAAGGCCCTTTGGAAGAATCATCAAGTCGATAGTGTCTCTCGAATAGTCGAAGCGAGCATGGATAAGCAATATCCGTACCTCTTTTCATTCTATTCAAGCTTATGAAAATGCCTCAAGTCCTTTTTATGATTTCAAGTCCTATGTTTCAGCCCCTATGTCATTTTCATGCATTCATGTTTATGTTGACAAGTTCATGATTATTTTGACACTTATGTTGAGATTTTGAAAATGGTGTTCAAGTATATTGTTGCATCCTTGTGGAGCTAATTTTCTCATAATTACTCTTCTTATGTACATTTCTTTGACGTTAGGGGACGAATGTTCCCAAGGGGGAGATATTGAAACGACCCCAAAAAGTGCCAGAAAATGTGTTTTGGAAATGCCCATAATCATAATTTTCATATATCTCAAAATTTGTGTGTGATATCGAAATTTTGACCTCTTATTCTTGTTCAGGGGGCAATATTGAGTGGGAGATGGGTCTAACCCCGATTATAGAGCAACCGTATCAAATTTTAAAATTCCAAATAAATGGAATATTGGTGAGGGTTCGCGTCCCTAGTGAGACGCGGCCAACGCGCGGCCCCGTGTAAAAATTGCTTGGTTTTCTTGTTCTGGTCCAGGGCCTCTGGGTCTTAGGCCTAAGTCTTCCCATACATAAAAATACCTATACTTAGCCATATTTTACCTTCATATCATATAAGACATTCCTCAAAACCCTCTAAAACACTTCGACTAATATTTCACTCACAATCCAACTACCAAAACTCATTCCGGATCTTAAGGATTTCACTCAAGCTTCAAGATCTAATCTCAATCTTCATTAAGGAATTCTCCAAATCTAAGGTATGTGGGTTTCAATCATTGGGTCCTTTCATCCATGGTGCCCAAGCTTCCTTTTTACATAAATTACATGTTATTAAGTTGATTTTACTTATGGGTCTTCTATTATGAAATTCACTAAGAACTATGTTGGGGTTTTGTAAAAGTGTGACTGTTTAAGTATATTTTGAGCCATGAATCATTGACCTATCTTAAGATTTGATGAAGGCTTTTGATGTATATTGCATAAGGTGTTACCAAGTGTTGGTGGGTGATTTTACATTGGATTTTATTGCATGATTTCACTCTTGAATTGCATGGTTTTATGCTAGCATTACACACCTGCCAAGTAATTGATAAAATGTCCAGTTAATGTTTCTTGAGTTCTTGAAGGCCTAATGCATGGCATATGAGTTAATTGACTTTATGATGGTGAAAGTAATGTAATTATATGATAATTTCTTGAAAGGTATCTATAGTGTTGCATGTTGACCATACCATGTTGAGGGGGTGCTTTGCCTTGACCACTATGATAGAGGGTGTGATATCCATTAACCATGTTGAGGGGTTGATACCTCGACCACTATGATGGAGAGTGTGATGTCCATCAACCACGTTGAGGAGTTGATACCTTGACCACTATGATGGAGAGTGTGATGTCTATTAACTATGTTAAGGGGTTCATACCCTGACCACTATGATGGAAGGTGTTATGTCCAATAATCATGTTGAGGGGTTGATAGCTCGACCACTATGATGAAGGGTGTGATGTCCATTAACCATATTGAGGGGTTGATACCTTGACCACTACGATGGAGGGTATGATGTCCATTAACCATGTTCAGGGGTTGATACCTTGGCTACTAAGATGGAGGGTGTGATATCCATCTATCGATTGAGGGGTGAAACGCCCCACACTTACCTAGGAATGCCCCCACAATCGTAATTCCCTTCTATCTCAAATCGGGCATATTTAAACACCCCTCCACGTAGCTCGAAAAGACCCTATGATGCATTTTATTTCAATATCTCAAAATTCGTGCAGAATTTTGCAAATTAGACTTCATATTCTTGTTTAGAGGGAAATATTTTGTGGGAAAATGAGAACCTACAAGGTATACTTTGTCCGTGCTAAGAAAAGTAATTTTTGGTGAAACTTTGCAAAGACAGTAGTTGTCCGCAACGGGTCCTCTACGGTGACCTGACGCAGACAAGTTCAAAAATTTGCAAATATTGTTCTTTTTACTCCGGGGCAGTTGGGTAATAATGCTATACCTATATAAACGAAAATCCCACATTGTCTAGCGTTTTGAGCCCTAAAAATCAACCAAAAACCTCTCAAATTCCTCTCTAATCTTCATCAAACTCTCCATCCATTCTCAAGGTTTTCAAGAAGTCTTTATTAGAAGTTAACCAAAACCAAGTCAATCCCTAAGTCCTCTTCAAGATTCAAGTGTCCCAATCTCTTTCTAGATCTAAGGATTTCATTCAAGCTTCAAGTCTCCATTTCAAACCTTCTTCGAAAAAAAAATCTCCAAAGTCAAGGTAAGTGGGTTTCATTCATCGGTTACTTTCACCAATGATACCCAAGCTTCATTTTACCTAAAATTACATTATTTAAAGTTGATTTACTCATGGGTCTTGCTTATTATGAATTTCACTGCACACTATATTGGGATTTCATGAAAGTATGGTTCTTTTAGCGTGTTTTCAGCTATGAATCTAAGATTTATTGGGAGATTTGATGAAGGATTTTGATGTATATTGCTTAAGTGTGTTACCAAGTATCTATTGATGATTTTACAATGAACTTTCTTGCATGATTTTACTCTTGAATTGCATGGTTTTACACTAGCATTATACACCTGCCAAGTGTTTGATAAAATGTCAGGTTATGGTTTCTTGAGGAATTGAAGGTCCAATGCATGTCTTATGAGTTGAATGACTATATTATGATAAAATGATGATGGAATGATGATGAAATTCATATATGTATATGAAGTCTATATGATGATGAAAGGGATATATATGTGTGTTAAAACATGTAAAGCACCTATGGTATTGCAAGTGAATTGTTGGGCTTTCATGTTGTTATGTTATTGAGGATTGTTGATAAGTTATTGGGTTCTTATACTAAGGTTTGTGCTCTTGTCAATTGTGAAGCCTACTAGAAAGGGTTATGAACTATGTTATATGATTTACCCTCTAGTGCAAGGCCAATTCCTACATGTAGGGATTTTGAATCATGTTGTACACCTTACCCTCATGTATGAATCAATGCTACTCACTTACTCATTTCTATATGTAGGGGTTATGAACTATGTTGTACTCTTTACCCTTGTGTATGATTTGAGGCTATACGATGTACTCATACCGACATATAGGGGTTATGAACTATGTTGTATTCTTTACCCTCGTGTATGGTTTGAGGTTATGCTAGGTACACACATGTAGGAATTATGACCTATGCTACCTTTATCCTCATGTGCTATTCATTATCTCTTGTTTACGTGTGGGGTTTATGAATTATGCTATCTCTTTACCCTCATGTACTACCCATTACCTACTAGAAGGGGTTATGACTCATGCTATATTCCTCACCCTCTAGGATAAGGTACTTAGATGATCTAAGTATGTCTCCTTATTATGTTAAGCAAAATATGCAAGTATGAATATTTTCGAGCATATTTTACATCAAGCATTGTTCATGCATGCCATATTACTAAGATACTATCTCTTACTATGATTATGCATTTTGATTGTATTGCCTATCTCTTGTTGCATTTCAGCTCACATACTTAGTACATTCCAATGTTCTAATGCATACTCTATGCCTACATGATATTACCATGTAGAAACTGAGGCCCCGCTTAAGCATCTCCATCAACATGGCTAGTATGAATTCAGTCAAGCTTGTTGGTGAGCCCTCCATTCCAGGGATGTTACTTATGAACTCTTACTATGTTCTGAACTACCTATCTTTTATGGATGTATTGACTTTGAGGGTGAGCCTAGTAGCTTGTCTTGGCCCCCGCTAAATATCTATGTTTAGAGGTGTTGTTGGACAACTTATGTATCATGCTTGAGCTTTGATTCATCTTTGTTATTTAAGTACCATTCTCTCTTTCTCTCCTTAGTCCTATTTTCCCTTGTTTATGCTTATCTCTTATTGTAATTTTAAATTGCTTCTGCAACCAAGAATGCGTAATGATATGCTATGAGTCTTGCTTGGTGTTCCTTCGGGTTCCCCATTCGCCGATCATTTCTAGGCCCTGGGCATGGGTCATGACAAAGTTGGTATCAGAGTACAAGGTTGTTAGATCCTTGAAGTCCAACACACCACATTGATTATAGTCTTATTCATGGTTGTGTTATGCACCACACCTATGAGTAGGAGGCTATGAGACGTTTTAGGAGATGTTTCCCTTCTTCTTGTTCTAAGTCGTGCTATAGAGTTGAAATAAGTCTCTCCCCCCTAACAATTGTTCTTTGCCATGCTAGTTGATCATGCCTAACACAAAAGGAAGAAGAGCCCGTGCTCCCGAGGGACAATCGACTCATGCTAAACTCTGGGATGCTTTCACCTTTCTAGTCCAAGCTATGGCCCATCAAGTTAACCAAGGGGCCTAAGACCCTCATGCTCTTACACCCGCTTCTCATGTGAGAGACTTCATGAGAATGAATCCCCCGGAATTCTATGGGTCAGAGGTAGATGAGGACCCTCAAGAGTTCATTGATGAGGCCTATAAGATATTAGTTATCATGGGTGTAAGGCCAGAAGAAAAGGTGGAGTTGGCGGCCTACCAACTCAAAGGGGTATCACAAATATGGTTCAAGCAATGAAGGAAGATAAGGGAGTCAATATGTTGTGCTTTGGGAGGACTTCGAGGTGGCTTTCCTTAATCGGTTCTTCCCTCTTGAACTTAGGGAAGCTAAATTTGTAGAATTCATGAATTTGAAGCAAGGATCAATGAGTGTGAGGGAGTATTCCCTCAAGTTCAACCAACTCTCTAAGTATGCTCCTCACTTGGTTACCGACCTAAGGGCTAGAATGAACAAGTTCGTGGTAGTTGTCTCCGATTTGGTGAGTGAAGAATGTCGGTCCACTATGTTGATTAATGATATGGATTTGTCCCGCCTCATGATTTATGCTGAACAAATGGGGGAGGAGAAGCTTAGGAGGAAGACGATTGAAAATTCCAAGAGGTCTCTATTTGAGGATGACCGGTTCCAAAAAGGTATCGGTTTGGGTTGTCCAATGCACCGGATATATTTTTTGATCTCATGAATAGGGTCTTTAAACCCTACCTTGATATGTTTTGGTCGTTTTTATTGATGATGTGTTGATTTATTCCTATAGTGAGAAGGAGCATGTGAATCACTTGAGGGTGGTGTTGCAAACCTTAAAAAGGAATTGTTGTATGCTAAATATGAAAAATGTGAGTTTTGGTTAAAAGAGGTGCATCATGGGACATGTGGTGTCGGGTGATGGTATTAAGGTGGATCCTAAGAAGATAGAGGTGATTAGAAATTGGCCTAGATCATTGAATCCATCGAATATTAGGAGTTTCTTTAGTTTGGCGGGTTATTACCGGAGGTTTGTAAATGGCTTTTCTTCTATTGCTTCCCTAAGACTAAGTTGACTCAAAAGAAGGAAAAGTTTGTTTGGATTGATGAATGTGAAAAGTCTATTCAAACCTTGAAAGATAAGCTTGTCTCCGATCCTATTTTTGGCCTTACTGAAAGTGTTAGAGAGGTTTATGGTTTAATGTGATGCTTCTAGAATTAGTTTGGGGTGTGTGTTGATGTAAAATGGTAAGGTGATAGCATATGCCTCTAGACAACTGAAAGTGTATGAGAAAAATTATCCCACCCACGATCTTGAGTTGGCGGCTGTGGTATCTGTTTTGAAAATTTGGCATCATTACTTGTATGGGGTCTACGTTGATGTGTTTACCAATCATAACAGTCTCCAATATGTGTTCACCCAAAAAGATCATTATGTTGAGACAAAAAAGTGGTTAGATCTTTTTAAGGGTTATAACATATGTGTGCAATATCACCCCGACAAAGCTAATGTTATGGCAGATGATCTAAGTAAAGTGTCCATGGGTAGCCTAGATCACATTGATGGTGGTGGCAAAGGAGTGGATAGAGATGTTCACCGGTTGGCTAGGTTGGGGGTTAGGTTGAATGAAGTTGATAATGGTGGTGTGGTTGTTGTTGACAGTTCTAAATCTTCTTTGATTGAGGAGGTGAAGTCAAAACAAGACCTTGATCCCGCTTTGTTGGAGTTGAAGGCCTTAGAAGATGGTGGAGGTTTTCTCCCGAGGGGAAGATGGTACCCTTAGGTACAAAGGTAGATTATGTGTGCCTAATGTAGATGACTTGAGGGAGTTGATTTTGAAAGAGATTCATGATTCATTCTATTTTATTCTTTTCGATTCCATGAGAGTGGATAGAGACTTTAAGGATGTACCATGGTGAGGTTGGTGATTGGGTTTACTTGAAGATCTCATCCACGAGGGGCATGGTCCGGTTTGGGTAAATTGAGTCCAAGATTTGTGGGTCCTTAAAGAGTTTTGAGAAGAATTGGTAAGGTTGTATATGAGTTGGAGTTACCTATAGATATGGACATGTTTCCTCCAGTCTTACATGTGTCGATGTTGAGGAAATGCATGGGTGACCCAAGTGCTATAGAACCCTTAAAAGTTGTGGGTGTTGTGGGAGATAGTTTGACCTATGAGAAGGTCTCGGTTGAGCTATTGGATAGACAAGCGAAGAGGTTGAGGGACAAAGATGTTGCATCCGTCAAGGTTCCTTGGAGGAATCATCAAATCGGAAGCGTCACTTGGGAAACCAGAGCGGACTTGAAGAAGTAATATCCTTACCTCTTTCCTTATGTTCAAGATTAAGATAATAAATTTAGTCCTACCTCTGATTTCAAGTCCTAAGTTTCAACCCTCATATCATGTTACATGCATTCATGATTATGGTAACAAGTTTATGGTGATTTTGGCATTCATGTTGAGATTTTTGAAAACGATGTTTAAGTGAAATTGTTACATTTATGTCAGGCTGAAATCTTCATGATTACTTCTCTTATACATGTCCTTGACATTCGAGGATAAATGTTCCCAAGGGGGAGATATTGAAACGCCCTAAATATGTGCTTTGAAAATACACATAATCCTAATTTCCGTATATCTCAAAATTCGTGCGTGATATTGAAAATTTGACATCATATTCTCGATCAGGGAAAAACTTGATTGGGAAAAGTGTATAACCCGGATTTTAGAAGACCCATAGCGAAAAATGATTTCGCAAATTGTTCAAAACCAATAGTTGTGCGCAATGGCTCCACGAAGTGGACCTATCGTGGAACAGTGTTAGTTCTTCGTTATTTTCCATGTTTTGGCCAAGGGCACTGGGTTCATAGTCCCATGCCCTCTTATGCATGAAAACACCTATACTTAGCCATTTTTCAACTCCATATCACTCAAAAACCCTCTCTATAACCTCTCAACCATTTTATCAAAATTCCCATCCAAGTTCAAATGTCGCAAGCTTTATTTTGAATCTCAAGGACTCCATTCAAGCCTCAAGTCTCCTTCAAGTCTACATCAAGAAAACTCAAGATTAAGGTATGTGGGTTTCATCCATTGGGTCCTTTCACCAATGGAGCCCAATCTTCCTTTTTATGAAAATTGCATGTTTTCAAGTGTATTACTGATGGGTATCTATTATCACAAAATATGAGCATGTCATATGTTGGGGTTTTGTCAAATATTGTTTATTATGCATGATTATCTATTTTAAGCTTATACTATGAATTAATCTTTGTCTATTGAGACCATACATGATTCAAGCTATGAAATCCATGAACTATTGTGAAGTTTTAATATGATTTACAAGTTAGCTATGATGCAGTTTTACCATGATGTTGGTGGAATGATTTACGTGACTTTAAGATGCATTGATTTCACTATCTCATGATCTACACTCTTGCATTTTGCATGTTTGAACATGTACTCATATGTGCCCACCAAGTGTTCGATGAAATGTCAAGTCAAGAATTCTCAAGTTATTTACA
This sequence comes from Solanum medicagineum, assembly GCA_026153255.1. NCBI lineage: Eukaryota > Viridiplantae > Streptophyta > Magnoliopsida > Solanales > Solanaceae > Solanum > Solanum medicagineum. The sequence goes on from JAPFFP010067999.1 coordinate 19,518, forward strand.
TGTTTTACAAGTCAAGTCACTTCATAATGAATATGGGATAGCATGTATGTTATCAATTCATGAAATTATCTATGATTAGGCAACTATGAAGTTAAGCCCTATTTTCAAGATTTTTACCTCTTGTGAGCCATTCATGTTAAGCAAGGGTTTGTGTATGATTATGATATATTCGCATGTTTCAAGTTAGGCTCATCATTCGAGGTCAAGTATGTTTAAGAGCTACTCATGTCATGTTTCCATTATTATTAAAAGTTACTAAAGTTATGACTATTTCAAGTATTCTGTGAGATTAGACTTAGCACCAATGGATTAGATGTCACTTGGACTATCTTCATGGGTCTATACTCCTTTCCTCAAACTATTTGCCAACATAAGATTATGTTATACCCTTGCTATAATAGTGGATTCATTAAGTGCACTTTACCATGAAATCCATCCTGAAATGCTACAGGTTCCCATAAGGGGGGTTACTTCTCTGAAATGGGACAAGCTCTCGTAAAGTGAAGTATGGTTTACCTTGGCAAGTAGACCTCCTCTTTACCAATGAGGGGTTATCATCAGGATTCCAAGTTGTAGCTCGCTTGGTCTTATTATTTATCGATTAAGTTCTCTTCCACACATGTATTATGTTCTATGCAAGTTAAATTATTTACAAGCATGTTTTACTTCAAGCATTAACCATGCATGCCATATTGAGATCTCACTTATCTATTGCTTATTACTATGCATTTTGACTATATCGACTTATGTTTGTTGTCTTGCATCCTGCATACTTAGTACATTCAAAAGTACTAACGCATACTTTATGCGTACATGATATCACCATATAGGCACCACAGCTCCTCTTGACCATCCTCTACGTGGCTAGTGAGATTCTTTAAAGACAAGCTTTGGTGAGTCCTCAAGTTTGAGAACACTATCTACTTTTTTTAATATTTCAAGGCTTCTTTGTGTTGAACATTTGTCATTATGAGGGTGAGCCCGGAAAGTGCCTTGGCCCACGCTCCATTCCAAGTTTGAGGTGTATGTTGGATATTACGATGTTATTGCTCAATGATCTTGACTCTTATGCTTTGTTTATATGAAAGGCTTCCCTTAGTCCCACTTCCCATTTAATATATCTCTTGTTGTTGTTTACTTTGCTTTCGCGATCAAGGATGTGTGATTGATATGCTAATAGGCTTGTTGAGGTCCCTCTGGCTTTCCATTCACCGTGTCATGTCTAGGCCCTAGACTTGGATCATGACAAAAAAAGAAATGAATCGACCCCTACATGAAGAGTTACTACCCTCCCATTCAAGAACTGGCTAATTAGGGAATTGGAATTTTACCCTACAGGTTATACAGTCATTGAAGGTATATGAAGTATGCAACCAATCCATCCCAAAAATTACATCAAAATCTACCATGGAGAGCTCAATTTAATCATATGGGATCACTTTATGCAGAGTAGAAATGGGACAACCCCTATAGACTCTTCACACTATGATAGACTTACCCACGGGGTTACTCAATTCATAAGATTCATGGAGGACTTCAGGAATTCATGAAACTTATATGCAAAGAATAGGGTTACAAAATATAAATTTGCTCTTGGATCTAAAAGTGTATATGCATCAGCATCACAAACTCATAACATACCGGTGACCACATCTAGGGTTTCCTCAACCTCTTGACGACCATGAACGGCATACAACCAATTGACCCTTGGGGGACCATGAGCTTGATCCCTCTGGCTCTGGGGTCTTGTGCCTCCACTTTTATAGTCCTTTGCATAGTGGTCAGGTTTTCGACAAGTAAAGCAAGCATTGGACCCGGCTAAGCGTTCCCCCTTATGGGGTCTTCCACACTTAGGGCAGTTAGGACTTAGGGGCTTTGGGGAAACCTCTTTGTCCTTCCCAGAAGGAGCAATGCAGGTGGATCCTTGCCTTATGACACCTTGAGATTTGCAGCCACTATTCCTTTGGTGAGAGTAGTTCCCACCATCTACATGAGCCCGCTTGGACTACCTAGCCCTTTTTACTGGAGCTTCTCCTCTTCAATTTGTTCAGCATATGTCATTAGGAGAGAAATGTCCAATTTGTATACCAACATTGCTATCTTGCATTCTTTGGAGACCAACTCGAAGATACCCGAAATGAATTTGTCATTCGAGCCCTCAAATTCGCGAACATGAATGGAGTATACTTGGACAATTTGGTAAACTTGAGGGAATATTCCCTCACACTCATGCTCCCTTGCTTCAAGTTGATCAATTATGGGACGTTTGTCTCCCTAAGCTCAATGGGGAAGAACTGATCTAAGAAGGCACCCTTGAATTCCTCCCAACCAATGGGACCTGCTCCTTGACCTCTCTCATCGGCCCACTGCTCGTAACAAATCTTGGCGACAAATTTATGTTGGTAGGCCACCAACTTGGTTGTCCTCCAACGGCATATCCATCACCTCCACAATCCAATAGGCCTCCTTTTACCAATGGAATTCCAGTGGGTTCATCCACAAAAATTATCAAACTCTGGCGACTAGGATAGGCACTTGGGGAGGTAAGGCTATCTCACTATTGGCTTTGTTATCCAACGATTGAGCCAACACCGTGAAGGTGGCCCTAAACTCCGCATGTGACACTCCTTCATCTTGTTGGAGTGAAGGTACTTGTTATTCCAAAGTGCCTCATTGGTGGGGAGCTCTTTGGGGTGGCATGATCTAGAAAAACCTTACTCAACTCTAATGCATAATATTAAACAAGAAAGAAGCGAAGACTTTCCTAAACCGTCTCATAGCCTCTCATTTGAAATAGTGGTGTGCTTCACAACCTTGAATGAGACTCTATGCTACGGGGTAAGTATGGTCATCCGCGGAACTTTTTAAAACCTGGCTCTGATACCATGTTTGTAATGACTTGACTTAGGGCCTAGTCATCACATGCTGAATAAGATACCCAGACCAAGCCACATAAGCATCTTAAGCACTTATAGGCATTAAATAGAAACATATTACAGAAAAATAGAAGAGAAAAGGGTTATGGGCCATCTATTGAAATGAAGCAACATTAAAAAGTAGTTAATTTAGAAATACCATTTGTCCATAAGCATACCACTAATACATACAAATGGAACTGGTAAGGTTGATTCCCATGAAATAGAAAGAATATCCATAATGGACAACATAGAAAGTAAAAGCCTCAAAAGGGTCGTAAATACATTGTCGAAAACTGAAAGTACATAAAAGAGTGGAAAATAGTTGGAGTCCGGAACTAAGGGCTCACCACAACTATAAGCTAGTTTTGAACGGCAACTATTAGCCACGAGCCAATGGAGGATTACTTGTCCCTACATGGTTAAATAATGCAGGCAAATCTTTGTTAGTACATTGGAATGTACTAAATATGTAAGATGCAATGCATGGATGAGCATGGATGAAACTGTAATATCATCATAATTAAACATAACAGGTTGATATACACAAATTAAAGAGTCAAGAAATAAGTGTAAAATGCATGAGGAATATGGCTCAAATCAATATGAGACAATGCATATTAAACACATGAACTAAAGACATATCATAAGATCATGTAAAATTTTGGGAATGCGTCATGACTGACAGTAACACCATGTGAGCTACTACATGGAATCCAATGAACTCTTTCCGTTGAGAAAAGGACAATGCACTCCTTCCATTGGGAAAAGGGAATATACATGCCAAGGTAGATATTCAAAACTAGTAATTTTTCAGTTGCATCTTGCATAATATTTGGGCTTATGTGGATCCATTAGCCTAGCCTATAAGGCTCAAATGGTGGCACATAGTTAGGGACATTAAGATTTAGCTTCAAGGGATCATGCCTCAACTAATGGGAAGAGTCCCAATCTCTATTCCTCTCGGTGCTAAGTCATCCCACGAAATTCTTTAAAACATACTCTCATAATCATAAATAGCACTCTTACGAGTAGCTCAAACTTAAGAATATTTCTTAAACATATTTTAAGGAAGAAATCATCATCTGTATGTCTTGGTAACTTTAACTTTGATGCTTTTTATAAGTGGCCTAATCATAGTCATAATTCATAGGAAACTTTCATTGAAAAACAAGGTGGGCTTAATTGATGCATGGAACAATCATAAATCACATAAGTCTTAAGAAATTTCTTTAAAAAGAGCATTGAAACCACCCAACCTTGCTCATAGAAAAATCCATCATAGAATCAACATCATACTTTTCAAGTGTATATTATATTTAACTTTGAACCTCTTCATAAATTCCCTAATCATAGTCATAATTCATTGGAAACTTCCATTGAAAAATAAGGTGGGCTTAATTGATGCATGGAACAATCATAAATATATAAGTCTTAAGAAACTTCTATTAAAAGGAACATTGAAACCACCCAACCTTAATCATCGCAAAACCCATCACAGAATCAACATCATCCTTCATGTGTATATATATAATGGAATCATCATAAGCGTGCATTTAGAATTTAAGAACTTAAAGAACAGGTTAAATGCATAACAGGAAAATCTTTAGGTGAAAGGATACCCATGAATCAACTCACATACCTGGGGAACTAGAGAGAAACGGAATTGAAACCTTGAGGAAGAAACATAGAAACCCTACCTTTGTTCTTGGAATTTCTTGAAGACCACTTTTTCCTTAAGGAATTTAAGAGTGAAGAATGATAGGAATTAGGGCTTTTAGGCTATTATAGGTTCCCTTCTTATCCCCAAAATGACATGGTTTTGGCATATAATTGATGTCAAATGATGAAACTGCCCCTCATTGAAATTGCTGGAAGTCATCTATGAGACCTTGACTATGGGTCGTAAACTGACTTATGAGCCATAAGTCTCTTTGTTTGATGGCACACCTGAGAATCCTGAGATTTAGCTTTTGCTAAATTAGAAACCACGACAAACAGGATAGGTTGTGCATTCACTTACGAGTCGTGGTTGGACTCATAGAGTCCTTCCATACTTAGCCAATATTTCACCTTATTTATAACCTCTTTACATGAGACTGTATATGAGTTGTATCCCTTTCCATGGATTTTCCACTAACTCATAAGTCACCTATCTGGAAAATCCAATTTTCCTCCATGTATAGGATCCCACTTACGAACCTATCCACAAGCCATAAGATACATTTTGAGACTTAACTTGGTCCATGGGTTACCCCACACTTGGAAACTTTTCCCCCTCCTGAAGTTTTATGTTTAAGGACTAACCTAATGGGTTGTAGAACAACTTATCGGCCATGAATAGTCTCGTAAACTAGGTCCCCAGTAATTTTTCAGGCTAACATTTTTGTAATTGGGGCTCCTAAATTAGGGGTCATTAAAGTATGCTACTGTTATTCTACCTCCAGATTAGATATTTTGTTAGGGGACTGAGAAAGCAATTGAGGATTGGTACATAGTCATTGGTGTAACATCCTGGACCCACACGTGCATATATTGTCCGCTTTGCCAGCCATGGGTCGCCCATACGCCCATGCACCAGCGCACGGTTTTG
>JAPFFP010068008.1:0-25024 GCA_026153255.1 Solanum medicagineum
GGGATAAAAATGGTTTAATTCTTAGTTAGTAGCTGGTTTGTTCTCATTTGTTGTTCACAATAAGATGTTGTTTGGTTTGACAAGTCTAAACTTTTGGTTAACGTCAACATTTTGGCTTCACTGCTAACAGTCTATTCTGTGATTAGTCTAGATGGTGGTCTGATGTGGTAGTTGTGACTCTCTCGTCCGTATGTTTTATATGTGAACAAGAGTATACTTCACCTGGTAACATAATAGTTGGTTTGTTGTACTCCATCACAGCAAGATGTTACTTGTCTTAGCAAATCATTGTATTCTGTTATGAGTTTATCCTTAGAGTTTTGTTTCGCATCTTCATTTGGTTTTAAGTCTTTTGGATTAAGGGTTCATTTGGAATATGGTTATTTGCTACTATAATCCTCATTTAATTTGCCATATTATACTATCTTAGACTCTCCTTTAAAGTAATCTGTTGAACATGAGAAAGATTGGGAATTTATTCAAGTGTTGTTTGAATTTGGCTCTTGTTTTAATTCTTTCGCATAAGTTCTCATGTAAACCATTCCTTTGATCCATGGTCATGTTTTCTTATGGATAGCTTGCCCTCTATCCAGTTCTGTTTTTAGGGCTACCATATCAGTTTAAACATGTCTATGCCACTGCATCATTATAAACATGAATATTGCTCCCTTTCTTTCTTTCAGATATTTAGCTACAACACACCTTCATATCTCTGTGCTAATATACTTTTCTTATTAAGTGTTTTAGAATTATTATTTATGTAATTTACTTGTTTATTGCATGCGAATCGTTTTGAAGTCCTAAACGGGCTCCTCTCCTATCGTTTGCATCTTGTTGGGCCATGGGAGCCCAAATTTCCCTCTTGATTCAGCCCAATATACAGGAAAAGAAGCTGAAATACAGGTCTTGGAGATATAAAATTGTTTATATACACTGATATACAACAAATATGCACTGAGTGTATATCACGGGATATGGGCCACAAGCCCATTTGGTAGGTGCAACAGCAGGGGTCTCCCATAAGACTTTGTGGGCAGAATTTCCAAGAAAAATAGCTTGCTGAATATTTGTATACACCCTAGATACTACATGGATATACCTCTAATATACACTAAGTGTATGTTATAAGAGTGGGGCCTTCAGCCTATTTATTTCTTTACAGGTAGCAGATGGGCCAAAGGCCCAGATGTGAGCAATATAGAAATGATATTTAAAGGGCCAGGTAGGCCCAATCTTATGTAGAGATTAGGGCAAGTGGAAATTGGGCCTACCAAGCCCAATTTTACTTTATTATTTCTTTGTATATTGATTTATTTGAATACCTGTTAACTTGTTCTAACACTAACATTTTTATTTGTTTTGTTATTAATCTAATTAATTTCCCCAACATGTTTGTCATTTATATTAATTTCTTTTTATTTATTTTATTTTATTTCTCCTTGATGTTAGATTTGTCTCTACGAAATTAGACTTTATTGAAAACTTTTCAAAATAGGTCAAGTATTAGTCAATTTTCTTGCACAATCAGCCCCTTTTCAAATTTAGTCAATTTTCTGAAAAATTCGTCAACTTTCCGGCGAACTTAGTTAATTTTTGCAAGAATTAGTCCATTCTTTCAAAATTAATACTTTTTTTAAAATTTAGTAAAATTCTTTCAAGTGTAATCAATTTCTTTCAGAAGTAGTCAATTTCTTCAAGTTTAGTCAATCCTTTCAAATTTAATCAACATTCTTTCAAATTTAGCCATTTTTTTTCAAAATTAGTCAATTTTCAAACTAATTAACTTTTTTTCAAAATCAATAAAATCCTTTAAAGGTTAGTCAACTTCCGAATCATCAGTCAACCGCATGTTAGCGGCCATTTTGAGTGATTAAGTTCTTCTTAAAGTGAAAATTGTATCCGAACCTTTCTTTAGTATATTTTAAAAGATTTCTCTGTTAGGTCTTTTAAAATGTTTATGGTTTCCTAATTATTCCTTAAAATTAGGTGGCGACTCTTTCGAAATTTCAAGAATTTGGTTTGTGCTTGAATTAATTAAGTATTAAATTGGATTTTTTCAAAATCAAAAGTCATTTTTTCGAATTAATAGCCCCTCGCTGGAATTGTTCATGAAATCACCCTACGACCTGTAGAATGATCTACGACCCATAAAGGGTCTCGTATAACAGCAAAAATTAGCAACTTCTGTAATTTTTCCCAAAATCAAGGCCAACCTGTAATCCTGCAAATATAAACACAAAAACACATAAAATCAACTAACATCGCATTGAGAACACATAAAATTCCAAGTTTTAAGCATCAAAAGTGCTGTATTTTTGTAGCATATCAACACCTTTAACTTAAAATTGTTGTTTTTCCTCAAGTGACAGACTCAATCCAAATAGATAATACTATAACACACAGACCTAAACCCAATGACATATATCACATAAAGCTCAGACTCAGACACCCACACCAACTTTTCAAAACAAGATCAGATAACTATCTAGCAAACCAATACAAACTAGTGCATGTGACAACATAACTATGACAAGCAAGGTATTATCAACAATCCACAATCACTGAACAAGTGTAGTGCTAACAATGCAATGCAAGTGCCCTCACAAAAAAAGTCCCATATCTGACATTCAATGATGTTTTCATATTTAACATTGGGACTATGCAAGATCACTTACTCTCAAAAAAGATATTCATGCACAATGTCTAATACCATAGACTTGCCCCTATACTCATAATTAAGACCTTCAACTAACTGGAAAAGGATCACTTTAGGACTTTTGAGGCTTGTAACGTAGGCTCAGGGGCTTTTGTATGATATTATGGGAAAATAGTGACTAAAGGCCCTCCTTGACACTACATTTTTCTACACTTTTGCCCTACCAACTCTGTTATTTTCACCTTATTCTCCATTTTTCCTATTTTAAGCTTTTATGTGTGCTTTCTTTTCATTTTTAAACTTTTTGCCTTGTTTTTATACTTCATTTTGCTTTTTTAGCTTACAGTAAGACATTACTTATTTTTCTTGCACCCAGTACATGACTTTCCCATTTTCTCTGTATCACTAACTCACACCCCTTATTTTTGTGTTTCACCCTTACACCAGCCACCCTCAACTTAGGCTTTTGGCCTATGTTGAGGTGCACAATATCCGTCCTCAGAACCAGGGCCACTTTTGGTAGCCACTCTTAACTTAGGCTTTTTGCCTCAGTCAAGGTACACAATGTTCAAGGAAGGACTAGGGCTAATTTCAGGATTTTACAACTAACAAGACTAGGTTAATCAGGTGTTTTCAAAGAATAGGTACATGTTAGGCTCAAACATTAGGAATAAGGGATATATCATAGTTTTGGTTGGTCATTTTAGGCTAAGTGGACTAATAAGAACAATGTCTTAAGATCCATTCCTAATCCAATTAATCTACAATCCAACTTAGAGTAATAGGGCAAGTTCAGAATTAGAGAAAATCACATGAAATTTAGCAAATTAGGCTCACATTCACATGCATTGCTTACATTATCAACGAAAGACTCTCCGATCATGCTCTTTATCTCAATTTACCCTCACTTATCAAAACAAACATTGTCACACACCTAAACATGCATGGTTGCTATCTAACTATTAATCAAAAGTTTTTTTGGTGGGTGTCATTTTTCAAACAAAACACAAAAACATGCTATATGCCACAAGTATTGGTACTATATGCTACAAATACTATCTAAACATCCTAAACATGCTAGTTCAATCGAAAGTAAATATCCATGGGGAAACGAACACAGACAAGAAAACCTCGAGATAAAAAATTATGGCAGTTTTGGACCCTAGCTACTCAGACTTCTTTGAGGCCCATAACTACCCACACCCCATCGATGCATTGTCCTCAATGCACAAAACTAAAGCAAAATAAAACATATGGGGTAAAAAATCATACCTGGGGGCCAAAGAGCTAGTGTGTGGCTGAGTCTGGCCACCCTCCTCCTATGGGGTGGTCTGCTCAGAAGTAGTACTCTATCCAGAGGGGCCAACACACCTCACCTGTTCTAACTCTTGAGCTCATTGTATCTCCTCCTCTTGTCTCGATTTCCTTAAGATAAGCTCGAGCTACTCCTCCTTTTTCATCCCCTCCTAAAATCGTACAACATCGGGATCATCGTCCGGGTGAGGTCTCTTCTTGTGGGAAGGTCGAATGGGCTCAGTAGGAGCAAATAGACCAACCATCGGCACTGGACGTATAGTCACTGGTAGTGTAACCAGTGGCCCAAGTGCTGCTGTAATGTCAGCTCGGAGCTGATGGATCTCTTTCTACATAGTTGAAAAATCTAAAGGCCAGGCCTCACTCAATCTCTGTTGTACCCTCTCCTCAAAGGCGTCAATATGAGCAACCATAGTAAGGATACGGTCCTGAATAGAAGCGACTGCAAATGCCTGCATTCGACCCTCTAAGTCTGACAAGGCCTGGCAGACCCATGGCCTGATCTGATGAACAAACTTAATCAACTACGACTCAGCATATGATAACCTCTTTACCAAGGCCTGTATAGATGAGGCGGACATGTAGAACATACCCGCGGTAGTATCCTATGAAGTCGTGTCTTGTGAAGCAGGAGAAAAAGTAGAGGCCCCCTTCTCCTCATCTACCTCGGGCTGCGGGGGCCTCTCCTCAGTAGCAACCGTGGTGGTAGTAGTCTATGAACCCTAAGCCTGTAGTGCTGGGGTGAACATCTCACGCATAGGTGGAGGTTGTGCTCACCGAAGTGCCATTGAGTTATCTTTTGATCAGGCTAGGATCCAGTATACGCTGGGCCTCAATCAACTGGTCCAGCTGGTGCAAAATCTCCACCCTCGGCTCTAAACAGAGCCTGTATATCAAGCAAGCGAATAGGATAGACCTCTTCAATATGGCCTCATGAATATGCTCGGCAATGAGACAGGCCCAGTCAATATCATAGTCTGCTAAGATGCTGCAACCAAAATCGTACACTTCGGCATCAGAGTATTATCAACAAGTGTCGGTCGGATGCATGAATGAACAACTACCTACCAAGATTTGGCAAGGAAACTGAGTGAAGCCTTGATGATAAGATCCGAGCGAGTGGCGACCTATGCAAGTTTTGGACCCTGCTCAGCAATATACCCAGCCACCTATCTCATTAAAGTGGCTCGTCGCTCTGGATCTTTCATCACAAGTGGGTACCTCGTCTACCCCACCCTGTAGTCAAACTCTGCAGTGGATCTGGGGGCAGGGAACTCTTGTCAAAATAACATCCGATGGATGGTGGCCTCCGATATATCCACCTGCTAGCCCCTCACTATCGTCTCGATCAGTCTGGGTTGAGCGAGGGGCTTCTTTCCCTTGGGAAGAGTGATCTAGATAGTGGCTGCATATGAGGCATAAAACTCCCTCACTATGGTCGGGGAGTATCATCCAAGTGCATGTGTAAGCCACTGAAGCCCATACTGAATCATCATGTGCTGGAGGTCGGGGACACTAACTAGTCTACCTGATATGACTCGGGGCTCCTCAAATATGGAGCGGGCTGGATTTCCCCCCTCTCTTGGCTACATGCCCTCCACATATATCTCCAGCATGCCCTTGACGCACCACCGTCTATTAAGGGCATCTGGTGTAGATGATGATGATCAGGGTGCAACGGAGGACTCTTATCTCTGATCCATCCTTAGAGCCTCCCTCAGTATTGGACTCCTCTTTAGATGGAGTTATCTATGGTAAATTGCTCTTGTCACTGCCTCCCTCCTTAGAGTAGGGAGTGCAGGCAACAAGAGCCTGAGTCTGCCCAGCTCTGGCAGCGACTCTGGTCTGTGATCGAGCCGCATTTGGGTCCGGCTGACATCTAGCACCTCTAGTGAGCCACTCAGGTAGTGGCCTGCTCATCATCCGAAGGCTCATCTCTAAGCCTCCTCTGTATGGCCCTGATCTCATCACGTTTGGCTTTCGGGGCTATAGTACCTAAAACATAAACACATACGCAGCATGGTTAGCCCCACAAATCAATGATTGGGATGCAAAAGTCATCTGAATTAAGTTGTAGAATGATTCTACGAAAGCACCTTTACGGGCCGTAGTGGATATTACGGGTCGTAAAAAGCTTTTGTAAAACGGTGGTTCAAATAATTTTTGTTATTTGAAAAGTCTACGAGACCATGTACAACTTGTAAAGTGGTTTACAAGTCGTAGACTGGATCATAGAGATTTTTAGTGAGTAATTAATTCCAGGTAAGGATCTATGAGACCTGTCTACGAGCTGTAAGGTAATTTACGACTCATAGAAGGTCTCGTCTGATGTATATTCAGAAACATCAAGTTTCTGGAATCTTGCATGAGGGGAAATTACGACTTGTGGATAATCCACGGGCCATAAAGGCCACTTATGGACCAGAAAACTCAGTCATCTAATTTTCTAAGCCCATCACAGAGACCCCAAATGACTTTTTCAACAAATATATTAAGCATTGAAGAAAAAACACACACACTCACATGATTTTCGTACCAAAACCATTACCCCCAACATGTTCTACACACACACCCCTCATCGAAATTGATTAAGCATGGTTTATCCTACAATGTCGACTACCTATGATTGATTTCAATATGATCATGCACCTATATCATCACCCATCAATTCACAAATACAATCATTTAATCACACATGGTGATTGACTCAATAGGCAAAAATAACAATCTAAAACATTCACACAAGGCCAAAGTGCCCAATTCAGGAGTTAGACAATAATTCAAACATAGACAACCTAATTTCAACTAACATAAATAAATTCAACATGGGTTTTATTTCCAACCACCATTCCCAACACAATTTCCAAATCAATCATCCAAAACAAGGTAAATTAAAGGTTTTAATTTAGTTAAAACTTACAAAGGTTTGTGATTAAGTTGAAGAAAATGAAAGAGGTGACTAGGTGCAAAACCACAGGTTGCTAGAAACTTGCCAAAAAATAGGTGTACAGTGGTCGATGGTGGTCGCATTCACAAGGGGGAGGGGTTGGTCTGGTTAATTTTGTAATTTAGGTCAAGAATGGGGTCAAAATAATTTGACCCCATTATTTATACCTTGACCGGGTCAATTGAAAAGTTAATGGTCCTGGACTCTATGAAACCCCTACTACGGATTGTAGAGTGTTTTACAGCTTGTAAATCATGGTTTCGTAGAACATCCAAATGCTAGATTTTGGGACTAGGTTTCACGGACCAGTTTATGAGTCATAAGGTGATTTACGACTCATAGAGTTGGTCGTAGAGACTTCAACACTTAGGAAAATGTTCTAGAAACTTACCTGGGGTTCACGAACCCCATTCACGACTCGTAGTTTGACCTACGGGTTATAAAGTTGGCTTGTACCGGAGTGCGTAATTTTTCTACTCACTGAAAATCTCTACGAATGGGTATGGGTCGTAAAATGTATAACTGCCTGTAGACCCAGTCGTAGAGACACTTCTTGATGCTATTTTCAGCCAAAATGGATGATTTACTCCTGTACCTGCATACTCTTCATAGAGTACACCGTTACCCTATATGCGACCAACCAAATGTCCAAAATTACAATCACAATACAAGAAAATAAACTATCTGTGAATCCAAAACTGAAAATAACCCTATAACTACACTATTACAACAAAACCTTGGGTTGCCTCCCAAGTAGCACCTGATTTATTGTCGCGGCACGACCTGGAGAAATTGGTTACTCAGACTTTAGCAATTACCTAGACTTCACTCTTCAAATCATCTGGGCACTTCATGGACTGATAGATATTGAAGATGACTTCTTCATCATTCAATCTAAACCTGAGTTGACCAGCTTCCATATCCACTAGTGCTCGCTCAGTGGCTAGGAACGATCTTCTTAAGATGATTGGGTCGTCGAAGTCAACTTTGCAATCTAGGATTACAAAGTCTGTAGGGAATATAAACTTTTCAACTTTGACTAGCACATCATACAGTATCCCTATAGATTTCTTCACTGTGCAATCAGCCTTCAACAACTACATGCTCGTTGGGGTAGGGGCTCCCAATGCAAGCTTCTTGTAGACTGCAAGGGGCATCGGGTTAACGCTGCCACCTAAATCACATAGTTCCATTGCAAACTCCACATTTGCAATGGTGCAGGATATGGTGAAAGCACCTGGAACTTCTCACTTCTAAAGCAAAGACCTCGTAGCAATAACACAGTAATGTTAAAGCTCTAGGAAGAGGTCCTGACTCACAATGCATTTTTTTGTGACCAAGTCCTGCTTGGACATAACATACCCCGACATCTTCTCCAATGCCTCAATGAGAGGGATGTTGATGGAGAGTTATTTCAACATGGAGAGAAAGTGCTTGAATTTGCCTTCCTTAGAAACTTCTATAAGGAGTTAGACAAGCAAAAGCTACAGAACAACATATGTAACTTCAAAAGAGTGCCAAGAGAACCTTTAGTAGTGGCTTGGGAGAGATATAAATAGTGTTTGGCAGCAAGTCAAAACCATGGTCTAACTGATGATGAATTGGCGGCTAGCTTATATCGAGCATTAACTTCGGAACTATAAGGGCAGGCTGACATATTGTCCAGAGGAGATTGTTGGGAGTTCGTAAGGCGACTATTTAATAAGATAATTGAGATTATAGACAAGATATCCGTAGTTTCCCAATTCTACCAACCCTTCAAGGTCAAGCTGGACCAACTACTAGTGCACCTACGGGAGTCTCTAGTAAATCAAAAAGTGAAAATGCAGCACATTGGACAAGGCTACCCCATCAACATTGTATCACTGATAAACTGACCCGGATTGAGCATATGCTTGAACAAGTTTTGTCCAAGGTAAATGAGCAAGATTACATCGTCAGTGAGATAAAGTTTAACTTCCTCAATGTAATTACAAAGTGGAACAACAAACTATATCGATGCAAAGTTTGGGTGATAGGATTGAGCAGCTCGCTGAGCAACTAGATGCACTGCAAGATGAACAAAGGAAAAGTAGAAGAAGCAGTGATGGAACCCATGAGGAACTGTAAGTACTCATGAATGACTGAGTCGAGCCACGACATTAAACAAGGCACTTCTTGGGAGGCAACCAAAGTATCTTTTGTGCGCTGTTTTATTTTAAGACATTTTATCATTTTTTTAATTGTTGATTAGTAAGTTAATAGTGTATAGAAATTGTTGAGACTTTGAACCAGTTGCATCAATTGGTATTTTGGTGTATTTTAAGTGATAGGTTGCAGGAACAAACCAAAAGCTGAAGAATTGATAAATCATTCTTTGAGGCGGCTTCTACGAGAAGGCCTACGAGTCGTAGTGAAGGTTACGACTCGCAGTCATGCCTCATAGAGAGAACAGTGACTATCAGAAGGTGGCACCCACACTACGAACCAACCTTACGATTCATAGGATCTCCTATGAGTCGTAAGTGGGTTTCGTGGTGCTTAGATATGAAATCAAAATTTTCTAAGTGTTGGGTATACTATGAGACCGGGACCCACGAGTTTTAAGTCATCATACAACTCAGAGTTGGGGTCTCATAAGACCAATCTGTAGAATTTTAGGGGATGACTTGAAATTTATGAGATTTGCGTCTCTTTGCTCTTCATGCCCCTTCTTGAAGTGCCCCTTTTCAGTTTTTAACTTCCCCCATCATTCCCTATCATTATTTCACCTACCTTTACATTTTCACCCACTTAAATTCCTCAGAAATTGAAGTGTGCACCAAGAACTCTATTGATTTTTCTTCTTATCGTTCATTCATTCATTCATTTGGTAAGTTTTTGTGATTAAAATTGGTTTATCTTAGAAAAAGCTCTTATCAGATGGATGAATGATGAATGTCTTAGGAGCATAGTCTTGTGAAAATAATTGTGACAGTAAGAAGAATATGATATGAAAGTGTTTGCTTCCTTGTAACGGAGTCTTGGGGTCTGTCCTTGCTTGGTGAATGATCTTGTGTTTTGTTGTGTACTTTATTAGTCGTTATCATATGAAGATCATGAGGGACTAAAATGGTGGATTGGGGGGTGTTACCATTTTACTTTCAAATATGTGATGATGCTTAATGATCATGGGACTGAAATCTACGTCATATCCCGCACCTTAACCTGCTTGGTGAGTGCCTCCTTGCTCATGTTCACGTAGAAATCCCTAACGATACTCAAATTGCACAGACGTGGCTGCTCAACTAGAAAGTTTAATTAATAGGCGAGGCACCGCTCGTAGATGGCTGGGTAGGCTAGTCGGAGCACCTCAGCATCAATTGGGAAGTCCGAGAAGTATTTGGACTCTGGGTGGCTTTTATACCACTTAAGTCCAACTTGGTCAACTACTTTTTCCCTATAGGTTAGCTGCCCCTTTCTGTGTTTGGGGCCCTTCGGGATTGTCGGGATGTCTCGGGACCTCCTCTTGGTGGGTACAACTGTTGTCTAGCTGGACTGTCCTGTTTGGCCTCTGGATGCAATCAGAAACCTGCAAAATCAAGTAATGCATTTACATTTTTAGAAACCAATCAGTGTTGACTATATATTGCTCAAACATCAAAAGAGAATTCAACTTTGGAAAGAAATAGCCTTTGTCTGTAAGTGGCAGCAAGCAAACAATCCATCCACATGCAATAAGTATCATTTCAATGTAGCCTAAAGATGGTACTCAAACTTCCCAAATTCAGTTAATTTACACAGTCCAAGATGTTAACAGTATAGCAACCCTCATTACACACTACCATGTTCTAACCATTTGAACCCAATTGTAGTAGAAAACAGTTTTGGTGTTCCCAATATTAGGTAATTATGAAGAATTTCAGGTAGACATGCTCAGTTTCTCTGGGTTTGCAATAGTTAAACAACCCAGAAACGTTGTGGTTTTCTAAGGTGTATGAGGTGGGATCAAGTGTTGGTGATTCTAACTATTCAACATACATCACCAATATAACACAAAATCATTAAATAATGCTAACACAGGAAACAATACCCAACTTCCTTTCTCTCATTTTTCCCTTGACAAATATGAAAGCAGAAGAGGAGCATGACAACTTAACACAAAACTTATGAGGTGAAGTTACAAACTGCTCAAATCATGAGAATGCTACTGTAATCTAGGAGGATATTAAGAATCCCCACCAAAAATTACATGTAGTGGGTGAGAAGGTACTCAGACTTCCCTACTCATTGCATCTATCAATAATAAGAAAACATAGACACATCCACATGGCATTCACTATCCAGCTATCTCAGGTGTAACCTAAAACAGGCCAAAAATATCAAATGTCTAGCAGGTAATTATCCTCAAAATAGCCCTTATTTTGATGTAAAATCAAGTGAGAGTAAATTTAGCCATCACCCACAAAACCACTAGATCATACAATCATTAACCAGTTTCACTTTGCACTAATGTGGACACCGAAATAGCACGCAACTTCCTCAATTCAATTCAAACAATGAAATATGCTAAATTTCTCATATTGACATGGGAATAACTTCCACCCTCTTGAGGTATTTTAGATTTAAAAAGTCCTACACAAAGCGATGCATATTGTATCATAAAACTATCCGAAAACCTTGTTTATCATAAGCACAAACACCAGAATGAGGAGAGCAGAACAAAGATTGGAGAAATCATGCAGTACCCTACACTTGAGCCTGATCAAGCAATGACAAAAATATTTGTCATATGAAAACAAGCCTAAAATGCACAAAGTTCACAACTCAGAGCGACTACATGAAATTGCCCACAACCATGACTGTAATTAAGTCACCCAAACAACAGCCTTAGTTTGACATTTGAACTACCCCACACTTGGAATGAATATTCCTATACATTCTTTAGCACCAATTTCGAACTCACAATATCAATTTCCCCCAATTTAGATATGAAATTTGGCATAGGGTTATTTTTTATCTTACAATCAAAATTCATGAAATCAAGTGTGGTATCAACATGAGGTTTCAAACTATCATTTAAACAAGTCAATAACCTCAACATATGAAACTTATCAATCCACACAATCTTGCACCCAATCAAACATGAGTATGTTCATGTTGTTGTACCAATAATGGGGGAATGGAAAAGGAGACTTACCTGGAGAGAGGAAGACAAAATTGTGGATGAAGGCTATCAAAACCTGAGTGTGCTTTTTGGATTGGGGTGTGAAGATTGAAGAAAATTTAAATGGAAGAAGAGAGAAATAGTTTGGGGGGTCGGGTATGGGGGAAGGGGAAGGGGATTTATTTAAAAATTAATGGGTTGGGTCAGCTTTAGTGAAAACCGAACAAAATTAACGCATGTGCGCGTCCTCTCCGCGTCGCGGACGAGACGCGATTTTACACTTTGTTAAAAAAAAGTACTTTTGATTCTAGCAAAGGGTGCACGTCGTGGAGGGGATGCGAAAACCCCTTTGCCATGAACAGTAAAAAAAATTTATTTTTCTCGTTCGTGGCTCGAAAAAATCAACCTAACACCTAAACATGCTAAAATATGCTACAACAATTGATTTTGACCAAAAAAATTCAAAAAATAACCAAGTCTCAACGGGAAATTGAAATCGAAAAATTGCACATTCTTGACACCTAGTGTGCATCGCGCACTGGTTTTTTTGTGTTTAATTTTTCATTTTTTTGATTTTTTTCTGGGAGTTTTAAGTCATGATTTTTTTAATTATTATATATATATACACATACATACATACATACATACATACATACATTTCCTTTTTCATTTATTTATTTAACTATGGAAAATTGAAAAATAAAATAAAATAGCATATAAAAATATCACCTCATTCACGGGTTGCATCCCACGTAGAAAAATAGCGCTTATTTAACGTTGCGACATGACGCAACAAAATTTACTCATCCTTGGCCAATTCAATGGCCTCCTCAACTTTGGTTGTGTCTTCACCGTAGTAGTGCTTGACACATTGACCATTTACCAAAAAAGTTTGGTTGGAGGTCTCGTCCTTTAATTCCACCGCTTCATATGGTGTTATGCATACCACCATGTAGGGTCCACTCCACTTTGAATGCAGCTTACATGGCATTCTTGTACGCGTAAAGCTAGAATTCTTCTAACTCCTCCAATTGCTCTAGCCTCTTTCTGCGGGCAAGCTCGGGATCAACATTTAGTCTTTTTATTGCCCAATAAGCTTGGTGTTTGATCTCTACTGGGAGATGACAAGCTTTTCCATACACCAATCGGTACAGGGATGTGCCAATTGGCATTTTGTAAGTTATCTGGTATGCCCATAAAGCTTCATCAAGTTTGAAATACCAATCATTCCTTGTGGCGTTTACTGTCTTTTGTAAGATTTACTTGACCTCCTTGTTGGAAAACACTACTTGCCCACTGGTTCGAGGGTGGTATGCAATGGCCACCTTATGTCTTACCCCTTCTTCGCGAGAAGGTTCTTCACTGTTTGATTGATGAAATGGGTACTACCATCAATAATGATGGCTCTTGGTGTACCAAAATGAGTGAAGATGTGCTTCTTCAAAAATTTACTTACCACCTTGGAGTCATTGGTGAGTAAAAGTTGCTGCTTCCACCCATTTGGACACATAATCGACTGCGACCAATATGTAAGTATTACCAAAAGAGGGTGGGAATAGACCCATGAAGTCCAACCCCCAAATATCAAAAATTTCTACCTCTAGAATGTTATTTAATGGCATTTCATGTCTCTAGATATAGTACCTGTCTTTCGGCAAGCATCACAAGATTTTCCAAAATTTATAGCATCTTTAAACAGAGTTTGGCCAAAAGAAACCCGATTGAAGCACCTTGTGAGCTGTACGCTCACCTCCGCGATGACCCCCGTGTAGAAAAGTATGGGCATATTGCTAGACCTGCTGCATCTCTGCTTCGGGCACACACTGTCTCACCATACCATCAGCCCCTTGCTTGAAAAGATAGGGCTCATCCCATATGTAAGCTTTGGCGTCATGGGCTAACCGCTTGTGTTGTTGATGGTTAACACCTGGGGGAAAAACTCCACTTAATAAGTAGTTAACAATGTTTGCATACCATGGTAGTTCTCCCATTTCAAGTGCCAGTATCTCCCCATTTGGAAATTCCTCCCCGATTTACATTTGTTCCCCAATGTGCGCATCATTTTCTAGGCGAGAGAGGCGGTCGGCAATCTGGTTGTCGCTCCCTTTTCGATCCTTTATCTCAATATCAAACTCTTGGAGTAGCAAGATCCATCGAATAAGCCTTTATTTTGCGTTCTTTTTGTTGAACAAGTACCAAACAACAACGTGGTTAGTGAAAATGATGACTTTAGTGCCCACCAAATAAGATCTAAATTTATCAAATGCATATACTAATGTGAGCATCTCTTTCTCTATAACTGTGCAGTTACTTTAAGTTGAATTAAGAGTTTTACTCACATAGTATATGGAGTGAAACACCTTAGCCTTTCGTTGTCCCAAAACAGCAGCCACTGCCGTGTCACTTGCATCGTACATAAGCTCAAACGGTTGACTCCATTCTGGTGCTTGCAAGATAGGTGCCTCAACTAACTTTTTCTTTAACGTCTCAAATGCCTTCAAACATGATGAATCAAAGTTAAAGGCTACCTCTTTTTCTAGGAGTGCATAGAGTGGTTTGGTAATCTTCGAGAAGTCCTTAATAAATCTACGGTAGAAACCCGCGTGTCCAAGAAAGCTTCGGACTCCTTTGACTGAAATAGGGGGTGGTAGTTTCTCAATCCCTTCAATCTTGGCTCGGTCCACCTCTAAACCATGCCTAAATACCTTGTGCCCCAAGAATATCCCTTCCTTAACGAGAAAATAACATTTTTCCCAATTAAGGACAAGGTTAGTTTCTTCACAACTTGCTTAAACCTTGTCAAAATTTTCCAAACACTTTTCAAAAGATTCCCCAAAAACTGAGAAATCATCCATAAATACTTCGGCATACTCCTCAACCATATCGTGAAAAATAGCTATCATGCACCATTGAAAGGTGGCAGGTGCATTGCACAACCCAAAGAGCATGCATTTGAAGGCATAAGTAGCATATCGGCAAGTAAATGTGGTTTTATCTTGGTCTTCCAGAGCAATGGTGATTTGGTTATACCCTGAGTAACCATCTAAAAAGCAATAATATTCTTGCTCAGTAGGTCTATTAAGTATTTGGTCAATGAATGGTACCGGGTAATGATCTTTCCAGGTGGCATCATTTACCTTCCCATAATCCATGCATATTCTCCACCGTTCGCCATTCTTGTCGGTATCAACTCATTTTTATCGTTAGTGACCACCATCATACTCCTTTTCTTTGGGACACATTGAACTGGGATGACCCATTTCCTGTTGGAGATGGGGAAAATGATTCCTGTATCTAACCACTTTATTACTTTCTTCTTCACAACTTCCTTCATAATTGGGTTCGACGTCTTTGTGGTTGCGTCACTGGTTTATGACCTTCCTCCATGAAGATGCGGTGCATGCACAAAGCTAGGCTAGTGCCGTGGATGTCCGATATTTGCCACCCCATGGCTCTCTTCCTTTTCTTAAGCACCACGACTGCATCTTCCATGTGAACTGCAGTCAATGAAGCAGACAAAATTACAGGTAACATATCATTATCTCCAAGAAAAAACATACTTGAGATGTGAAGGCAACAACTTTAATTGTAGCTTTGGTGGCTCTTCAATTGATGGTTTCAGTGGAGGACCTAACAACAAATTTAAAGGTGCAACCTCCTTCTTGAACATACTTGCATTATTGTTCAATACACTCTCAATTTTGAGAGCCTCTGCATAATCCACTAGCCCTTGATTTAGCAACACTCTTGCTAGTGGGTCTTTGACCTCCACTTGACTTACCGTGGAAACTGTGTCTATTACCATGATGGCCTCCAAATCTTCATATGCAGCTGGTAGTTTCATGGAATTATACACATCAAAAACTTCCACTTTGTCATGGGTCCTCATTGTGAGTCTTCCTGTTGCTACATCAATTGATGCTCCTCCGGTTGCCAAGAATGGATGACCAAGTATGAATGGGACTTCGGGACCAGGTTCAAAATCAAGGATGACAAAGTCTACGGGGATGATGAGAGATCCCACTTGAACTAAGACATCCTCTATAACACTTTTAGGCCTTGCCAATTGCAATACAACTGTAGTGGGCTTTGGTTTCGCAAGTCCAACTTGAAGAATAACGAACTTGGGATAAGATTTATGCTTGCCCCAAGGTCACACAATCCTTTGGCATTAAAATAGCTCCAAATTGTTACTTGCATCGTGAAGCTTCTGGGATCTTTTAGTTTTGTGGGAAATTAAGATCTATTTAAAATTCTAGAGCTGCAAGCTTCGGTGAGTGCAACCATCTCATATTCTGTCAATTTGTTCTTGTTTGAAACAATGTCCTTCACATAATTTGTATATTTTAGAATTCCCTACAAAATATCAATAAGCGGTAAGTTAATTTGTACTTGCTTTAGGAGTACGATGAATTTTTGAAAACATTCATCCTCCTTTTTTTTCATCTTTTGTAGGAATGGAGGTGGTGGCTTAGGCAATGGAATTGCCTCATCAGTGGACGTGCTTGGAATCACGAGTTCATTATTTTGAACACCACTTAGTTCAACCATATTTTTTTTCTTAGGCGTCAATTCGATCAATGGCCTTCTGCTTCTCGTGCTTATGGCATGAACTTGCTTGGTATTTGGATCTGCATCTCCCAGCAAACCTCCTTGGGGTCTTGAGTTCATAGAACTTGCCAATTGCCCCAACTACTTCTCCAAATTTGAAGATTATGTTTGTGGCTTTGGATTACTTCTTATTGGCAATTTTGGTTACCAAAATTTGCCTTAGAACTTCACTATCTGACATGTTGTGAGGATTGGCCTGCTTCACCGATTGGTGATTTCTTGATTGTAGTGTTATTGGCTTTCTTGTGGACTTTGTTGTTGAGATTGTCCTTAATTTTGTTGGTTACCACCCCAAGAGAAGTTAGGATAATTCCTTGAATTTGGATTGTAGGAATTCCCAAAACCTTGATATCCGCCTCTGTTTGCATTTCAACAAAATTTATCGCCTCAGGATGTGAACCGCAAATTTCAGCAGTGCGGTCTCCTCCTCCACAAATATCACACCAATTATTTTGTTGTTGCTGTTGTACTGTGTTTACCGGTGCGAATTGTTGATTCACTACTGGATTTTTCTATTATTAAACCATCGATAAGTTGTTGAATTGGGTAGTCATCATGCTTTGCGTAGTTGAAATTTGTGCTTGCAAAGCAGTGATGGCGTCAATTTTTAACATTCCAGCTTGTTTATGAATTGCGGGTCGAGTTGATCCTCGGGATTTACTTGAGCTATATAATTAAGAAGTATATACAAATCATTATACAAAGCTTGTCCTCTTGCAACGGAATCAAGAAGAATCTTTGTGTTTGTTTCCAATCCTTCAATGAAGGTATGGACCAATACTTCGTTAGATTGACAATGATCGAACAATTAATAAGTAAACTTTAAACCTGTCCCATGCTTGATATAAGTTCTCCCCTGGCCTTTGCTTAAAGCTTAAGATCTCACTTCTCAATTTAGCCATCTTATCGGACGGAAAGAACCGAATAAGAAACTTCCTAGCAAGATCATCCTACGAAGTAATGGAATTTGGTGGTTCAATTTGCAACCACCTCCTTACTTTTCCCAACAATGAGAAAAGAAACAAGGTCATCCTCACATAATCACGATTTACGCCTGTATGAATGAAAGTGTCAGCAATTTCTAAAAAATTTTGAAGATGTACCTATGGATCTTCATGTGGCAGTCTCGTAAACTGCCCAGTTGAGTGTAGTAATTGAATCGTATTTTGTTTAAGCTCCCAACGACCACCAGGTTCTGGCTTTCCAAAACATTTAGTGACAGTGGTTGTTCTAGGAATGGCTACATCTCTTGCTGTCCTAGTTGTGGTTAGTGCAGGTGGATTTTGTTCCGCAGGATTAATTTTTTCCTTAGTCTCTGTTATATTTTCCTGCTCAATGATTTCAATTGGCGAAGTTTGTAATAAGACACCTCCTCTCCTCTTAGATTGACGAAAGTATGTATCTTGCTTCAGTTTACAACTAAATTTTCTGCACAATCAACACAACTAAGACCAAATGTAGTGAACACTTCCAAACAAAATAACTCAAAAGAATAATCAATTTATACTTTAAATCCCCAGCAACGGTGCCAAAAACGTGTTGCCTCCTAGCAGACGCAAGTGCACGTGGTCAAAACAAGTAATATGGTGGCCTTATTTTAAAGGACTAGATTGTCGAACCCAAGGGATTTAATACAAATTGTTTAATATTCTAGGTTATAATGCTTAAAAGGTGATAAAGAATTTATTTATGAAATTATGTATAAAAATAACTACATTTAAAACTAGTAACTTTGCAAATAAAATGAGATCTTCTTATTTTATATTTTATTTATTCAAATATTGCGAGATTCCATGATTGTAACCTTAGCGACGCCGTATTATTCTTATAGTTAATAATTATGTTTGGGAAGTGGACTATTGATTCACAGGGTTGAAATTTTACAAATCAGGGTTGCACACCTCCATTTGCCTATTCCTATTGTTTAACTAACTACATCGTTGAGAGGGGATAAACAATACAATGGAAACGCATTAATAATGCCTTCCTGTACGTTAAATCGAGCTTGGTGTAGAGGTAGTTGTCAGAAGTCTTCAATACACAAATCAATCTCATATTTTAATTGAACAAGCTCCTTATATTATTATTTTCTTAAGCATTCCAACATCTTTCAAATTCACAATGCTAAACATATTCATTTCCATAGGTGATCAAGCTAAGAAATGTAGATTTAAATAGTATAGGAACAATCATAAATACCCATTCATAAGCATTAAAACTTAAAAATTAACACATTGTCTATGGCTACAATCCCAGAAAATGGAATGTTTAGCCACTCATGCTAATCATGCAAACCAATGTTATACTTAAACTCATAAGAAAAATACAAAATGAAGGTAAAATTGACTAAAAATGGTTCTCCACAGTGAACAACCACCTCCAAAACTTGAGCAAAAACTTAGAACAAAGGATGATTAGGGTTATATGTTTTTCATGACTTATATAGCTTAAAAATCTGACTTTTGATGCGTTTTCTTTCAAGTCCGCGACGTGGGATTAGTATTATTCTAATCAATCTTTGTGTACATTGTTGACTTGACCAAAAAGTCACCTATTTCACACTAGTGCGTGACAAATACTAGTGTGATTTAGGTTGCTTTTTCATCAACCCCGTTGAAAAATGGTCTTCCATTATTTTTACATTGGTCCGCGACGCGTCTTGGTTGCGGACTAAGTGCTTGAACTTTTTCTTCCTAGTTTTCTTGTGTGGGTTGTCTTGTTTTACTCCGTCTCTCATTCCAAAATCTTAAAATCTGATAAAAATCAATAAAAGGAACACAAACCCGAAGCGTAATTTGTCCACATTAACATAATACACAAAATCTTATTAAAATACCTAAAACTCTACGGATTTACCCTCAAACTTAACTTTATTTAAGGTATTTGGTCTATTTAGGTGTATAAATACACCTATGATCACCTATACTAGTGTGTGATTTGTTTAATCATGTTAAACCATGCCATATAGTGATTATTGGATTAGACTTGTAATCTAGGGTCTTTGGGGTTTGAATAGTTGATTTTTTAGCCTAATTGTGTTGGAACTCTTGAATGGGTGATGATAAATATGAAAATTTATGATTCATAAGATATATGTTGTGGTTGTTGCCTATGCATGGTCAGAATAGTTGTCGGAGTTGAAAGCTAGGAAATATCGGTGTAATGACTATGCGTTAACTTGTGGGACTTGTGAAATAGTTTGAATGGAAATTGCATCCCTAGGGAATGTTTATGGATGTCAAGAATTAGTTTTGAATGTATATTGCCTTAAGTGTGCTTGATAGTCTGTTGAACTGTGTCTGATTCCTAGGAAATAGGGTTGTTATGAATTCCTGATATTATTGAAGTACTTGATTATGTGCCACGGAGTTGATCTTGTTATTATGTGCCAAGGATGTCGGACTTTGTGCTTGTTGTGGGAAAATTTTAGGCACCACTAATGCCTTCTATTTCCTGCTACGAAGCCCTCCTATGACTCATAGGTTCCTATAAAGTCGTAAGGGTCCTTCATAGCAAACAACAGTCATATGTGGTTCCTTCAAGTTTCTCATACGAG
The DNA here is from genome assembly GCA_026153255.1 of Solanum medicagineum. Lineage (NCBI taxonomy): Eukaryota > Viridiplantae > Streptophyta > Magnoliopsida > Solanales > Solanaceae > Solanum > Solanum medicagineum. Next base: position 20,210 of record JAPFFP010068008.1, read on the forward strand.
AGTCACATACAATTCATAGTGCCTGCTATGACTTGTAGCGAGGGTCTCGTAAGCTTATATGAATTCTGAAAAATGTTTCCTGAAAATGGCTATGAGCCCAGACTATGACTCGTAGGTCACTCTACAATTCGTAACTATGTCTCATATCTGGGATCAAAAAGCATTTTTTGAAGGCATACTGGTTCTACGAGGGTAATTTATGACTCGTAGGTCACCCTACGAGTCGTTATTGCACTCTTACCTGCAAACCTGCAGTTGTATTAGTGCATATTTACTTTTTAGTTGTTTTTGTTTCTTGTTCTTTGTTTTGTGTTTCAGTGGATCAAAAATCTTGAACTTACATGTTGCTTTGTGGTTTGTTTGAAAGATAAAATGCCTCCAAAAGGCAAACAGACAATTCAAGCTCTACAAAGGAGGTTGTGGGATGAATCCTCCGAAACCGAGCAATCCGAGGGCTCTGTAGAAGTCCACAGAGTCATGGTAAATCCAGAGTCCAATAGACCCCAGACTCGAGCACTTGCAGCACAAACACCCATAGAAGTTAGTAGTTCATGCCAATCTGAAGAGGAGGAACAACAGTGCAATTGGGACGGGCTAGATAACAACTTGCCGCAGATGACCCCCTTACACTTAGGTTCAGAGTCAGAGTCAGAGAGCACTTCTCAACAGGGGGAGGTTTAGTCCCAACCCCCAGCCGACCCTAGATAGTGCATCCTGGGATGAAGGTAATATACGATCATGGGTTAGAGCCTAAGTGGCAAGGCAAGCCGATCCGCCAATTTCATGAGGAGTCTCGGTTGAATGCCTCATGTTTAGATAGAGTGCCCGAATGGATGAAAACGCACTATGGTGGACGACAAAGCAGCTGGCAAATATGCCCCTTATGTAGTCCATGAGTTCTATGCGGTGTATCTTGCAACACTCAGGCGGGGGTTGCCGAAGAACAAAAGGCATATTGAGCAGCCAAGGTTATGGGTGGTGATAGTCCATGGGAGGAAAGTTGATATCTCAGAGGAGATGATCTGACGAGTGCAGTTTGGACCCACTTATACAGTTCCTCAGTCTACCGCGGAGTACGATAGCCATATTGAGAAGTTGAGGATAACGGTGACCGGGAAGGACATCAGGGCCAGGACAGAGTTGCTACGGGGGATAGCTAGTCAAATTGGCGAGGAGGGTGTCGAGTCGACGTGGGTCATAAACCATGCAGATCCTATAGTAAAGGTCCACCTTTCATGCTGGGCCAAGTTTTAGTGGTCCATTATCCGTTGGTGTATTAGGCCAACCTTCACAGATAATATGATCACCCTCCAGAGACCCATACTATTAGCCAGCATTCTAGCTAGGTATGCTATAGATTCTGCTCGGATCATTTTAGAGCAGATTCATGAGGCGGCAGCTTGGACGAGCAGCTCATTGCCGTTCCAATTCTGATTCATCGACTATATACTGCAGCAGGTGTTTCTATTGACCCTTACTGGGACCCTCATATGGAGGCCACAGACACTATAGATCCCAGCCTGATAAAGGCTGATTAGAATCTGGTGGCCTTACCGCGAACAGCTCCCTCAGCTATGCCAGAGCTATTCCTGGTAGAGCCTCAGCTTCCAGGTTTACCTCCAGCTACTAGCGGCACTACTCTGGCTACTGCAGAGCCCACACCGGTGGTTGAGATTGCGTCTACACCATCCTCCAGCACTTCAGCACTCGCAGCATCTTCCCTATAGGTTGACCCTCTTTTCTCTGCTGTTGCATTTCAGGCTTTAATCCGCAGGGTGTCTGTAGCGGAGGGCAGGTGGCGTGAGCTGTCAGCATGGGTTCAACAATTGATTGATTAGACTGTTCGAGACACGGAGGAGAGGATGAAGGAATTTTCCAGAGATTTGGTTGATGAGAGAGTGCGAACGGTGGATGCCAGGGTCGATTCTTTTGACACTAGAGTCCACAAGAGGCTTGAAAGGGCTAGGCCTGCCGATGCGAGTGCAGTTACTAAGGAGTTGGCCAAATTCAAGGCCAACTTATTACAGATGTTGGCAGCCCCTATTCTTGCCCCGGAGGGAGCACTGAGAGGAGATGATGCATTTGATTGGCTCACTGGCCGTCCGGACATCGAGGGAAGAGGCCCCTCGAGCACGCTGACCCAGAGCCAACCCCAAAAGAAGCCAAGACAAGAGGAGGATCCCATATGTGAGGAGGTGGTGCAAGAGTCACTTTTGTTGGCCATTATTCAGAGGGAGAGAGAGCACACCCCACCCTACCTGGAGAGGATACTTTGGGCACTGCAGTAAAGAAGGAGAGACAACACCAGGATCCCACAGACCAGTCAAAGACCGAGATGTTTGACCCTTTTTGACCCCAACTCTTACTTTGCTTTATGGATATTTTGTCCTTGTGTTAGACAATATTATTTTTCTATTTTTGTTGGATAATGTTTTTATGTTTGGTTTTGGGTATTAGTCTTGTTAATTATTACTTTTTAATGTTTATATATCTATGTATCTTTTCATTTTCTCATCTTAAGTTTGTATTTTTGTTACTTTGAGGACAAAGTATCATCTTTTGATAGGGTGGTGGAAGTTATGGATTAAGGTGAAGTCTGAGTAGCCCCAAGTCCATAACTTCCCCTATTTTTTATCCCAATGTTTTCTTGTCCTGTTTCCTTATGGATGTCTAATTTTTTTTATTGAACTGGCATATTTAGGTAATATAGATAATTTGTAAATGCATAGTAATGGTATCTGTTGGCATACATATGATTCTTAACTATTCTTTACACTTTTGATAAAAAATTAGGTACCCTCAAAATATTTGAGGTTGTGCTTATTGATGCATTCATACAATTTTGCGTATATGGCAATGTTTGATCTGATATTGTGAAGGTAAGCTGAAACTGAAAGCATGACTTGTGAGTCTATACTTGATTATAGATGCAAATGCCATGTGTGTTGTGAGTGTATTTCGCTACATTGCATCCTGTATGGACTCAGAACTTTCCTTGTTACTCTACGATTGATTTGGGTGATGTGGTGGAGATGGAAAGGATCTTAGGCCCTTATTGTTTGAGTGAAACCACCTTTAGCCTAAATGATCCACCAAGTCAGTAAATCCCTTATCCCAAATTTTTGAGCTTCTCATGCACTCATTCTTTCTTCATACTTTGCTGACATAACCTTATTTAATGAAGTACCTTGATATTGGCCCTGGTGTATCCTTGAAAAAGTGAACATTGATTGAGGCCAAGGGCCTAAGTTGAGGGTGGCTGTAGTTGGTGGTCGTAGTTTGAGGCATAGATATTGTGTACTTCACTTGAGGCTAAAAGCCTAAGTTGAGGGTGACCCATATTGTGTTAAATTAATAATAATAAGGTCATTAGTTGGGAAATCAAGAAAGAAATGAAAAGGCATCAACCGAGTGAAGAAAAAGAAGAAAGGTGCATTAAATTGAGAAAAAATAGTAAAAAAGTGAATTTGGAATCAAGGGACAGCTGAAAAAGAGAAAAAAAGTACTCGATAAAAGTTCAAAACAGGAGAATAATGGTGGATTGATTTAAAAGGGTTGGATTATAAAAGTAAAAAGTATTGGTAAACATGGTTCAAGGATAGCTTTAGACACTATTTGCCTAAAATACCTTACCAAAACAACCTGAACCTATGTGACAATCCTATTAGTCCTAAAGTGTTCCAACTCCATTTTATCACCAAGCCCGAAGATGAGTATAGAGGCAAGCATATGGTGTTAGTCAGTATGCTTGAATTTCAATTATGAGAGTGAGAATGCTTCCTCAGTCTCTGAAATGTGGCACCCTAAAACTCTATACTCCTTTGTATCCATGTTTCAAGCCTCATTTCATTAGTTTTGGGGTGTATTAGGTTAATGGGAGACTCCTAGTACCTAAACGAGTTAAAGACTTCCCTAAGAGTTGAGTTTTGGGTGATGGTTCATGCAAGAGTCAACTTAAAACAAGCGTAACTTTTAGCACATTTAGATCTGGGTAGCCTACAACATGTCAAATGAAATCCCTTTAAGTTAGCTTTCGAACGCACTTGGTTTCACCTTATTTTGAGTTCGGATGAAGGAGTTATGACTGTTTTCATAAGACCCTCGAGTGTAGTGAAGCTCCACGGGTACCTATACAGGAAATGGTGTCTTGTACGGGTCGTGTGCGGTGTATTGAATTGGAAAAGGCCATTTTTTGCCTAAGGTATGGGACACGACCAGTGGCATGGGCCATGAGTCTTTCCACTGGCCGTGTGGCTGGTCCTGGGTGAGTACAAGAGAGGAATAGTGGGCGTTTAGGGGAGTTTTTTTACTAAGTGTTGTGCCATGCCCCCTACCACAACCCATTGCATGATGCATGACCTGTGGCCCTTGTATGGAGCCTAGGAAACATTTTTCAGCACCAAGTATGGTGCCACAAGCCATCACACAAGTCGTGAGGCTCCACACGACCCGTGGAGGCCCAAGTGGTCATGACAAGACATCTTGTTCCAATCGATTTCCAACTTTAATTTTTGGACTAACTATCTTGTCACAGGCACTCGACACAACCCGTGGAGTGCCGCATGACCTGTGGACCTTCCGTGGAGCAACACTTTGCCAAATTTTCTGTCCGTTCACTAATGGCATTTTCGTAAATGCTAATTACTCTAATGGCCTTTTTAGACTTCCAATGCTATCTTAACCTCCCCAAAAGACCTAAACCCTATTCCAAAGGATAAAAACTCATTACTCTTATCTTAAATACACTCTCAATTCTCTCAAAAGCCTCCATCAAGCCCCAATTCAATTTCAAGGAAACCCAAGAACAAGATTGGA
>JAPFFP010068022.1:0-25019 GCA_026153255.1 Solanum medicagineum
GCTTATGTTTATATTTTGCAGTCAGTTGAGGCGGGGCCTGTCCCGACCCTTATTTGATACTTCCTATTATTTAGAGGCTTTGCAAACTATGTAAATTAAAGTATAGTCATGTCTCGTACTTTAGACAGCGTGGCCCCGACGGCCTAGTCATATGCATTTTCTTTTGGCTTGTTATCATTGTCTATCTACTTTAAGGTATGTTAAAGGCGGAAATCCCTTATACTATGTATAGAAAGAACATAGTTACAGGTTGGTTCTCCCGAGTCTCATCGGCAATGGGTGTCAGTCCGCCCTATCGGGACTTGGGGCGTGACAGTCTTGATCCCCGCTCTATCTACAAGTACAGGTGTTGTTGGATATAAACCTCATGTGTTGAGCTTGTCTCTTTTTATGCCTATCTTATTATGAAAAACTCATTTAGTCTCGCTTCCCTTATGAGATACTATTACCTATTGTCATCTTAATTTTCTTCTGCAACCAAGGATGTATATATGACATGCTAAGAGGCTTGTTTGGGGTTCCTTCGTGTTCCCTATTTGTCGTGTCACATTTAGGCCTGATGGTCACGCTCCAACAGTAAAGCGTACACCAATAAATCAAATGAACTTGATCACCTATTCTCCAGCACTCAGTAGTTTGCCACTTACAAAATTTTAGAACAACTAAGAAACCACACAAAGTAGTACTCTACATTCTATTTACCAAAAACTGAAACATAACCAACTTGGGTGCATTGCTCAAGTTAGCTGACCATTTCTGCAACTTTTCCAATTTTATTTATGTGTTCTTTTACTACTTTGAGCATGGGCACATCCTAGTTGAATGCCATGAATCACCATTCTCAACTCTTCCATCAAATCCATAATAAGGAACTTCAGTCATCGGTCTTGGAACAGAGCGCCCAGCAAAATCTTTTGGAAAGCATTCAAAGTCTAGACCAAAATTGAACTTCACAATGCAATTAGGTTGCTCAGGAAGTCTATATATTAAAGCAGCAGGATAGTAACAAACACTATAAAGATCCTTGAAAGCAACACCTTCACAGTGGTTGTAGGTGTTGACAAAGGTAATTTTGTCATATCGCCTTCCTCTTCTTCTTCTTCCTTTACTTTTGGGGATGTTAGGGTTAAACTCGATAGTGGTTTCTGCTTCTTTGTTAGTGGCTCTTCTGCTTCTTCTTCCACTTCTTCCTCATCTTCATCGTATTATTCTTCGTTGTCGACTTCCACTTTGGTGGATTTTAGGGGAATTTTCGGGTCAGTAGGAGGTAAATCATATTCGGGTTCTGAGTAACCACACTACCATTTTCTAAGATTAACGGTAGAACTTCATCAGTGGTCACCGGAGCATCGGACTGAGCAAGATTGGCGATAGTTTCCTCTTCTTCCTTGTCTTGATAAGTGGCCATGAGATTCTCCATTCTGAGGATTCTTAAGTGCAAAATCGTGTTTTTCTTTAAAAAAATATTTTTTTATTAATACAATTGGAGGGAAATGTTAATTGCGGTAGAAAATTTTGGAGGGAAAAATAAAAGGATGAAATTGTTATAATAATGATTTTTGCTGGCTACATATTTTAATTTCCATTAAAAGATAGTCATTTTGAGGCTACAGCTCATATGATGCTAATATTTTAGTTAAAAGAAATTAGTGGCAATTTATTAATTGCAGTTAAATATTTGCCGCGAAAAGCCTGATTTGTAGTAGTGGCAGTCGTTATCAAGTACAAACCTAACTGGATGTTACGGTCGAATCCACAAGGAATACGAGGTTGACCATGTTGACTCACTAACATTTATTTCAAGCATCATTCAACTATTTTCTCTAGAATGGGGGGGGGGGGTTGCATTTTGTAATGAAATAAAATAAAAACACTATAATACTAATGCAAAGAGACAATCAAATCGAGGGATAATTTAAGAATTGTGTTCCCCACGATTCGTTAACTCAAATAACCCAGATAAAATAACTCTGATTGAGACATTACATGCAGGATGGTAACTTAGGTTCTTTCAACCCTCTTGTGAAGGTGAAGGCCGAATTTTACCATGGTGTGCCCACTAATCATTACGTATTGTTCCAGTCAACCTCCCATTGGTAAGTTTGGTTGATTAGAAGAGAACACATCAATCGAATCCTGTCATCTACTTCCTTTTTCTTATTCGTCACTGCCTTGGTCAGAATCGTGATAGAGGCGAGATTTGGTATTGGCCACCACCAAACAACATTTATATATGAAAGAAAATAGACAATACATGCAAATACCTAATCAATGAAATGTACAAAATATGGGTTATTTCAAGTCAACTTCTCATGATTCCCACAACCCCAATTTGTGGGTGATTAGTCACAAGGGCAAAACCACAAACAATGAGTATAATAAATATATTTTAGAGATTACTCAAGAAAAATGAAGAAAAAAAGCACCTTGATATTGAAACTATAGGCTTGCAACAATGGAGTTTGAGTACAAGTAATTTCAAATCCCCCAAAATGGTCTTCAAATTAAAATTCTAAAATCTACCCTAAACCCTAAGAAAAATGCTCTCTAAGAATATTCAAAGTTATAGAATCTGTAAAAGTGTCCAGTCTCCTTTCAAAAACCCTATCATTAATTATTTATGCTATTTACAAAAAGACCCTAAAAATAAAATAGAAAATACAGCTAACAGCAAATACGGTTTACAGGTACGACTCATAGGGTGACCTATGAATCGTAATCGGGCTTTCGTAATCAGCACATGGTATTTTGGACTTTACTGCTATGATCCATTATTACGAGTCGTGGTATGCTCTATGACTCGAAGTGTCTTCTCGTAGTCTTTAGTTGCAGTTCTTGGTCCAAATTTTAGCAACACTATTCCTGGCTACGAGGCCCCTTTCACGACCCAAGCCTAGGGCCTAGACATGACCGGCGAACGGGGAACCCAAAGGAATCCCCAAACTAGCCTCATAGCATATCATTACACATTTGTGGTCACGGAAGTAATTAAAATGACGATAAGAGAAGCATAAACAAGGGGAATTGGGACTAAGGGTAAATTTTCATATCATAAACACTAAGAAACGAGAGAGTCAAGGCTCATAGATAGATACATAACATATCTAACAATACCTCTAAACCTTAGATAATTAATGGGGCCAAGACGAGCAACCGGCCTCACCCACATATTAATGACAATAGGTAATCCAAATGTACAAAACATAGTCTAAACATAAGCTTGAGAGAAGATAGATATTGTCCCTGGACTTGAGGACTCGCCATAGGCTAACTTGAACAATCCGTCTAGGCACGAGGAGAATCAATAGGAGCTCCAGTTCCTACATGGTCATATCATGTAGCATAGAGTATGCGTCAGTACGTTTGAATCTACTAAGTATGTATGATGCAATGCAACAAGATATAAGCATCATACGCAAAATGCATAATCACAAGCAATAGATAGCATACTAATAATATCACATGTATGAATGATGCTTGAAGTAAAATCATGCTTATATAGAACATAATATGAGTGTAAGGAGTGACCATTATAGTGCAATCCAAGGCCTACAACCTCCTTGGATAGGCGCATGAGGTATAAACCCCTTCATGAGGTTGATGGAGTACAAATCTCCAACAAAGTTGACGGATCACAAACCCCCAACAAGTTTACCCTGGCCTACCACCCCCCGAGCTAGGCGATTGAGGTACACACCCCTCAACAAGGTTACCCAAGCCTACAACCCCCCGATTTAGGCTTAGTCATCCCCAACACTATAGGAATAATATCATATATATATATATATACACACACACACACACTCTTTTCATCATTATATACATACATTCCCTTTTCATCATCATTCGATCATCATCATATAGTCATTTAACTCATAAGACATGCATAGGACCTTTAATTCCTCAAGATACCATAACCTGACATTTTATCAAACACTTGGTGGGTATGTAATGCTAGTATAAAACCATGAAATTCAAGAGTGAAATCATGCAAGAAAACTTGAAGTAAAACGGCCCACCAATACTTCGTAATACCATCTTGCAAAATACATTGAAATCCTTCATCAAATCCCAAGAGAGATCACAGTTCTAAAGCTTAAAACATGCATAATCATAATACGTAAATCATCTCATGGTATAGACTTAGTAATCATAAATTTTCAACCAAACATCCATAAAATCCCAATATAGTATATGGTCATGATCTCTAATGAAAAATACCCATAAGCAACACAACTTGGAAACGTGTAATTTTCATAGAAATGGAAGATTGGGCTTCATGGGTGAAAGGTACCCATGAATGAAACTCACATACCTTAGACCTTGAATTTCTTGAAATTTGTTATGAAAGACTTGAGTTTTGGAAGTGGGTCTTGGAATCAAAAGCTTGCTCTTAAGTTTCCTTGAATTTGTATTGGGGTTTTCATGGAGGCTCTCGAGAGAATTTAAGAGTGTCTTCCAATTTGGAGGAGTGAATTTGATCTTTAGGAATAGGGTTAAGTCTTTAGGAGGTGTTAAGTTAGCATAGGAATTCCAAAAATACCAATAGAAATGTCTAAATGTACGGAATACAATTAATAAGGCGGAATTTGGCAAAAACTCGAATATATCCCTACACATACCAGTTCTAAGAAAACGGGCATAACTTCTTCGTCCGAACTCTAAATAAGGTGAAACCAAGTGCATTGGAAAGATAATTCAAAGAGATTTGATTTGGTAGGTTGTGGGCCACCTAGTTCATTGTATGCTAAGAGATATGACCTTTAAATTTGAGCCTCCTACCGGTACTTGTGCAAAACATGGTGAATAGAAATTCCTTTGAACATGGCTTGATGTAGGGGACCCACGATGGTCTTAGATGACATAAATAATCTTGACTTAGATTTGAATGAGAGCTTAAAGGATCCGAAAGTGAGTTTGGGGCAATTGAATTGGGTGAAATATTTGTCTAAGTGTTTGAATGAGTATTGGGGAATGTCCTATGCGATATGAGGGTGAAATATAGCTAAGTATAGGTCAAGATACAAAAGTCTTGGACCGAATAAGCAAAATATCACATAAAATGAACTGAGGCCTGCCCTTGGCGATTTGCGCCATGGGCGCGAAAACCTCACTAGAAAGTGAATTTTGGGAAAATGAAATTGCGATTCATTTTCTCTAAAATCGGGGTTATACCCATTTTCCACTTCATTTTATCCCCTGAACAAGAGTATGAAGTCGCATTTTCGATATCAGGCATGGATTTCGAGATATGTGAAAATTACGGTTCTGGCACTTCCGAGGCACATTTTTGGGCATCTTTTGTGATCGTTACAATATCTCCCCCTTGGGAACATTCGTCCCTGAATGTCAAATAAACATACAATAGAAGAGTAATAATAAAGATATCAGGCCCAACAAGAATGCAACGACACACTTAATACACCATTTTCAAAATTCAACATAAGTGTTAAAATCACCATGATCTTTCTCAATATAATCATGAATGCATGCAATGACATAGGGGCTGAAACATAAGACTTGGAAATCATAAAAGGACTTGATGTGTTATCACATGCTTGAATAGAATGAAAGAGGTACGAATAATGCCCATCCATGCCCACTCTGGCTCCCCGAGAGATATTATTGACTTGACGATTCTCCCAATGGGCCTTGACAAACACTACGCCCTGACAAATCAACCTTTACTCATATCCAACCGACTTCTCCATCAAACCTTCTCATAAGTTGACTTATCCTCCACAACGTCCACGACCTCAAAGAGTCCTATAACACATGAATCACCAGCAAACCTCCTCAATCCTAGAATCATGAAGAACCGTAGCCCAAAAGAGTAAACTAAAATTCAATAACTGAATGTCAAATAAACATATAATAGTAGAGTCATAGCCCAAGCTACGAGTCGTAGTGTGCCCTCATAGCCAGAAACAGTGTTCAAAAATTAGGAATTGCAAAGTGAAGGTCAGCTATATGAGGCTAACCTACGAGTTATAGGACTCGCTACAAATCATAGGATGGGGCTGTAATGACCCCAAAAAGTACCCAAAAATGTACCTCGGAAGTGCCCGGAACTGTAATTTCCACATATCTCAAAATTCATGTGTGATATCAAAAATCCAACTGCATATTCTTGTTCAGGGGGTCAAATGGAGTGGGTAATGTGTCAAACCCCAATTTTAGAGCAAAGCAATCACAGTTTTATTTTCCCAAAATTCACTTTCCAATGAAGTTTTCGCGCCCAAGGCGCGATGCACCAAGGGCGCGCCTCAGTTCTTTTTGTGTGTTGTTTTTCATGTTGGGTCCAACACTTTTGGGTCTTGGGACTAAGTGCTTCCATGCATGAAAATACCAATACCTAGCCATATTTAACCCTCATATCACACAAGACATTCCCCGATACTCATTCACACACTTAGATAAATATTTCACTTAATTCAAGTGCCCCAAACTCACTTTCGGATCTCAAGAAACTCATCCAAGCATAAAGCACTCATTACAATCTAATTCAATCTTATTTATGTCATTTAAGACCATTGTGGGTCCCCTACATCAAGCCAAGTTCAAAGGAATTTCCATTGGCCAAGGTTTCCACAAGTTTTGATAGAAGGGTCAACTTTAAAGGGGCATATATCTTAGCATACAAATTTATCCATTTCTATTGGTATTATGAGAATTCCTATGACATCTTAACAACTCCTAAATACCTAACCCTATTCCTAAAGATCACATTTACTCCTCCCAATTGGAATACACTCTCAAATTCTCTCAAGAGCCTCCATCAAAACCCCAATACAAATTCAAGAAAACTCAAGAGAAAACTTTAAATTCCAAGACCCACTTCAAAACATCAAGTTTTTCATAACTCAATTTCAAAAAGTTCAAGGTTTAAGGTACGTGGGTTTCATTCATGGGTACCTTTCATCTACGAAGCCCAATCTTACATTTCTATGAAAATTACATGTGTCCAAGTTATGTTGGTTATGGGTATTATTATTAAAGATTATGACCATATACTATATTGGGATTTTATGGAAGTTTGGTTAAAAATGCCTGATTACTCATTTTTAAGTCTATACCATGAGATGATTTACCTATTATGATTATAAATGTTTTAAGATTTAGAACCGTGATCTCTCTTGTGATTTGATGAGGGTTTCAATGTATTTTGTAAAATAGTAATACCAAGTATTGGTGGGCTATTTTACTTCAAGTTTTCTTACATGATTTCACTATTGAATTACATGATTTTATACTAGCATTACACACTCGCCAAGTGTTTAATAAAATATCTGGTTATAGTGTCTTGAGGAATTGAAGGTCTTATGTATGTATTATGAGTTGAATGACTATATGATGATGAAATGATGATGAGAAGCAATGTATGTATGTGATGATGAAAGGAGTGTGTGTGTGTGGATGTATTTTTATATATATATTGTGATATTATCTTTATAGTGTTGAGGATGACCAAGCCTAGGTCGGGGGGTTGTATGCCCAGGTAACCTTATTGAGGGGTTGGTACCTCGATCGCCTAACTTGGGGTTGGTAGGCCCGGGTAACCTTATTGGGGGGTTTGTACTCCATCAGCTTTATTAAGTGGTTTGTAACTCACGCGCCTATCCAAGGGTGTCGTAGTGCTTAGATTGCACTATAATGGTCTGTTCTCACACTCATATTATGTTCAATATAAATTTGATTTTACTTCAAGCATCATTCATAGATGTCATACTGTTAGTATGCTATTTATTGCTTATGACTATGCATTTTGCTTATGATGCCTATCTCATGTTGCATTGCGTCCTACATACTTAGTGCATTCAAACATACTAATGTGTAATATATGCCTATATGATATCACCATGTAGGAACCGAATGTCCTATTGATTCTTCTCGTGGCTAGATGGATTCTTCAAGTTAGATTGTGGTGACTCCTCAAGTTCCAGGACAATATCTATCTTCTCTCAAGTTATGCTTAGACTATATTTTGTGTGTTTGGATTACCTATTGTCATTATTATGACGGAGATCCCAGTTGCTTGTCTTGGCCCCCGTTAAGTATCTAAGGTTTAGAGGTGTTGTCAGACATGTTATGTATCTATGCTATGAGCCTTGACTCTCTCATTTCTTGGTGTTTATGATATGGAAATTTACCTTTAGTTCCAATCCCCCTTGTTTATGCTTAGCTTTTATCATCATTCTAATTTCTTCCTCAACCAAGGATATGTAATGATATGCTATGAGGCTTGTTTAGGGATTCCTTCGGGTTCCCCAAACGTCGGTCACGTCTAGGCCCTAGGCTTAGGTCATGACAAAAATGGTATCAGAGCACTAGGTTGTTAGATCCTCGGAGTCCAACACATCATGTTGATTAGAGTCCTATTCATGGTTGTGAAGTGCGCCACTACTATGATTAGGACGCTGTGAGGCATTCTACGAAACGTTTCACTTCTTCATGATCTATATCGTGCGATAGTGCTAGGTCCCCTAGGGCTTATTGCTAATCCCTGATCATTAAATTACAGGATATATCTCAAGCTACTTAAGATGGTGATATGACGAATGTGGAGGTTCACAATGCTCTTTAGGTGTTGGCCAAAGGGGAGGAAAAATTGGCAACTCATCTCGATTAACAAACGAGTGCTCCCGAGACTTCAAAAGATAAGAGGAGAGGTAAGGAGGCCAAGAGGGCCCGTGGTTGAGGGAAGTTCCAAAGTCTTAAAGGTAGTGGTAGTGTGGTCCTTTATGATAGGTGCCTAAAATGTGGTAGACGCCATGATGGCCTATTCTTGAAGAAAACCAATGCTTGTTATGGTTTGGAGGGGAGGGCCACAAGATAATAGATTGCCCGCATAGACGCAATAACAGTAAAGGAGGCAATGATGGGGTAATTCATCCTAGATGCGTAAAATGTGGGAGGAAATATGGTGGTACATATAGGAGGGACACAAATGCGTACCTTGGGTGTGGAGACATTGGCCACAAAATTTCGGACTTCCCTTATGGTAAAGACAAGGGTGAAGGTGGTGATGTTGATCAAGAGTCTCAAGAAGGGGATGAGACGCCTGATGTCTCTACTGGCATGCTGAAACTTTCCTTTGGCTTTGATGTGTTAGCATTGATGAGCCCAGTGTACCATAATGTGCTGTCAAAATACAATACATTTGATGCCTGAAACAAGGGATTTTATTAGTTCTTAAAGTAACTTTTTAGTTTTTTGATGTGTTTTTGTGTTAATCTTGCAGAAAAGTTAGGTTGGCATGATTTTGAACAAAAGTTTGAGATTTTCCTGAAGTTTAGACCTTATGAGCCAACCTACGAGTCGTAGCTGAAGTTAAGATTCATAAGAGTTGTAGCAAGAATCAGAGAAAAAAATCAGAAATCTACCAAGTGAAGGTCACTCCTATGAGGACATCCTACGAGTCGTAATACACACTACAACTAGTATAAGTGAACTCATAGCAAGATTCAGAAAGCCAACATATTAGACCAAAAACTGAAGACCAAGACTACAAGACCAACATACGAGTCATAGCTCAAGCAATGACTCATATCTAGGGGTTGTACTAGTTCAGTCCAAGATGCCACGAACCTGATACGAGACCCTGACTATGACTCGTAGGTCAAACTACGAGTCGTAATTGTGAAACTTATTAGCTGCCAGTTGTCTTTTCTATGTAAATTCTAGGGTTATTTTGTAAATACTATATATAGCTTAAGTTAGGTTTTCGAGTGGAGAGTTCGACAAGTAGACAATCTACCATTATATTTTGAAGCTTTTCTTATTTTTTTAGAGTAGCTTATTGTTCTCTCTTGGAAACCCATTTTGGGGATTGCAAACTTTGTCTTGTACTCATTGTTGATTAATCAAGCTTGTGGGTTTGCAATTTGCAGTGTCTATTTTCTTCATTAGTATTGGTAAAGCTCTCAACTATGTCTATTATTTGCATTCTTGTGTGTTTTGCCTCAGCAATGAGTAGCTAAGCACCCATAACTTGGGGTTGTGGGAAGCATGGGTAATTGACATTGAAATGACCTAGGTTTCTTGCATTTCTATGATTGGGATTTTGTAAGTATTATCTATTTCCCTTCATGATTATTGTTTTTTGGTGGTGGCCAACAACGAACCCCGCCTACTATTACAATCCCGACCAAGGTAGTGATGAGTAGGAAAAGGGAAGTAGATGACATAATTCGATTGATGTGTTCTCATCTAATCAACTAAACTTGACCATGGGGAGGTTGACTGGGACTATTGGTAACGGTTAGTTGGCACGCCATGGTGGCCGACCAAGCGCCATGGTGAAATTCGACCTTCACCTTCACAAAAGAGCTGGAAGAACCTAAGTTACCATCCTGCATGCAAATCACCACTTGTAGCTATGTTATCTAGGGTACTCAAGTCAACGAACCATGGGGAACTCAATTCCCAAGTTGTCCCTAAAATTGAGTATTTCCTTGCTTTATAATTGGTGTTTATTTATTTTGTTTTTGAATTACAACCCCCCTATTTAGAGATTGCAGTCATAAATGCTAGAAATGATTAGTGCTGAAATCTTGTAATCAAGCCCTATATTCCCTGTGGATTCGATCCTAACCATGGCTAGGTTAATTTGCTGACAACGACCACTTTCTTATTGGAGCGTGAACATCAGTTAGAAATTATGGCGCCGTTGCCGGGGAATACAACTAGGTTTTGATTTGATTTCACCATTACTTAGTTCTAGTGTTGATTTCTAGAGTCTCTTGCACTTTACGTTTGTTTTTGTTGTTTGATTTTACTTGCAGGGTATACTAGGTTGTATGGCCAACACGAGGAGCTAAGGCAATTCCTTAGCTCCACTCAATTTGGAGATCTACCAACTACCAAGAAGAATGGATCAAGTGAATATGGATATTGAGCTTGAGGAGGATATGCATACGAATGAAGATATGGATGGAGCGGAGAATCCACAACAAAAGGGTAACAAGCCATAGCTTGGGGACTTCAATGAAAATGCTTATGGATGGAATCAATATCGATTAAACCCAATAGCTATGGATGTTACCAGTGCTATAGTACTGCATCCTCTACCGGCAGATACAAAGTTCACAGTATTGAGTGGATTGCTCCAAATGCTCTAAAACCACCGTCTATTCACAGGGCTACCTTCGGAGGATCCCCATCATCATCTTCAGAATGTGGTGATTGTTTGAAAAAGTGTCATGGGGACACAAAACCTTTCTCTTGATGTTGTGAGTTTGAGAGTGTTTCCACTGTCACTAATTGGCAATGCAACTGTATGGTTGTCCGAGCTTCCGCTGGGTACGATCACAAGTTGGGCTGAGCTTCAGAGAGTATTCCTTGAAAGATACTTCCCAAGATCTACGAAGTTGAAGCTCAAGGACCCAATCAACAACTTTGAGTAATTGTCGGGTGATTCTATTAGCACAACGTGGGAGAGGTTTACTACATGTTTGAGGATGGTACTTGCTCACAAGATTGTGGATGATGCCTTAGTTGAGATTTTCTATCAGGCACTTGATGAGAATAGTCAAGCTTATGCTAACACAATCATGGGATGCATTTTCTTAGACTAACCTTTCACATTGATAGCCATAAGGACGGAGCGTGTGGTCAAAAAAAATAGAGCATGGGGTCAACGAGAGCGAGTGTGATGAAATCCTCTTGTGCGGTTAATACCAATAGTGAGCAAGCAAAGGTAAATGAAGAGATCATGGAACAACTTGCTCAACTTCCCACAAGTATGGACTTGGTTTTAAAGCAAAATCAAGCAAGTCTTAAGGAGGTCACTCACCAACATCCAAAGGTCCATACCTATGATGATCCATTCTTTGATGAGGATGCGTGTGTTGTAAGCAACCAAGGGGCGGGTTTCTGGAACAAGCTTCAAGGGTCCAATTTAGACTATTGGAGGCAAGGTTCTGGAAATCAAGGTCGGAACTTCACCTGTGATGGGATGTATAAAGACAATCAGGGTGGATACTATGAGAGAGAGAGAGAGTGTTAGATGTAGAATCGGGGAGAAGAGAGGACTTCAAGAATGGTCCTTATGTGCCACCACACAATCGTGATGCCAGATCAAGCAACTCCAAGATTGAAGAAATGTTCAAAAAATTGTTGAAGTGGGCAGACCATCAGGATGAGACTTTAAAGGGAATGAAAGCGGACATTTCAAATATTAACTAGAAAATTGAGTCTCACTCCGTTGCAATAGAGCAACTAGAGCAACAATTCAGACAAGTTTTTTCACAATTGAATTAGCGTCAAAAGGGTTCCCTACCAAGCAATATGGTTCAAAACCCAAAGAGTAAAATACATTGCATGGCGGTGATCACTAGGAGAAGCAAGAGCACCGTAGATCCCCCTATGCCAGTAATTGTAGATGAAGTTAATGAGAAGGGTATTGGTGGTGAAGTCTCATTTGAGGGAGGAGACCTGAAGATTGTTGGGATGCAATAAGAAGAGATAAGGGAGCATGAGAAATTGAAATCAATTCCCAAACCTCCTCCTCCTTTGCCTCAAAGGCTCAAGAGAAAGGAAGAGAAGGATAAATTCAAACACTTCCTCTCTATGTTGAAACAACTCTACATCAACATTCCTCTCCTAGAAGCTCTACAGAAAATGCCCGGGTATGCCAAATACATGAAGGACTTAGTCACCAAGAAACGCACTTTAAGCCAAGAGTTCTCGCATGAACTGCAACAATACGGTGCGATTATGACTAAATATATTTCTAAAAAATGAGAGGGCCCCGTTGCATTTACCATTCCCTGTACCATTGGTGATGTCGAGTTTGCAAAAACCTTGTGTGACTTAGTAGCGAGCATCAATCCAATGCCTCTTGTAATATTCAAAAAGCTTGGCCTTTGTACTCCTACCCCGACAAGAATGAATTTGCCTATGGTGGATCGAACCATTAAAAAACCAAAGAGAATCCTTTTGGATGTGCTTGTTAAAGTGGATAAATTCATCTTTCTGGCAAATTTGGTGATCCTTGACTGTGAAGTTGATTTTTAGGTGCCCATCATTTTAGGGAGACCATTTCTGGCCACTTGGAGAGCCCTAGTAGATATGGATTAAAGTCAATTGTGGTTTAGGGTTAATGATGCCGAGGTTGTGTTCAATATTCACCAAGCCATAAAACACCCAGATGAGTGCAAGAGTGTGGTGTAGACCCCCGATGATAGTTGATGAAGGACGATGAAATAGTCGAGCCACGACATTAAATAAGACACTTCTTGGGAGGCAACCCAAGCATTTTTGATAATTGTTGGCTTGTTTAGTTTTTTTTTTAATTGTGGAGATTCTTTGGTAAGAGGTTTGAGTTTGTTTTTATGACTGAAAGACATTGGTGCAGTTGTAATATTTTGGAACTGTTGTGTTTTGAGATTTGGTTTGCAGATGAGAATTGAAGTACTGAAGATCTGAAAAATGGCACTTGGAGTAATCTCTACTATCAAGCCTATAAGTTGTAGTCATGCTTCGTAGAGAGAATTAGTAGTACCAGAAATTGTCACATACCCTACAAGCCAACCTTATGACTCGTAGGGTCCCCTACGAGTCTTAAGTGGGGTTCGTAGTTCCCATGTATGATTACTAAATTTTTATAAGTATTGGGACTGCTATAAGACAATGACCTATGAGTCGTACGAAAGCCTATGACTCGTACTCGGGATCTCAAAGCCCCGATTTGCAGATTTTTAAAATACAACCTGGTTTGCGTATATAAGGGGTCAAAATAACATTTGACCCTTATTATTAATTAAAAACCTTAAAAAGCGATGGAAAACCCCTCCCCTTCACCCACATCATTTTTTCGATCAAAATCTCAGCAACCTACGTCATTTACCGACGAAGATTTCGGTGAAGGCACTATTTCTAGGATTTCGACGTGATTTTTGATTTTCTTCACTTTTGTTTACTTCTCCAATCTATCGGTAAGCTCCATTGTTAAATTTTGAATTCTTTTATGGTGAATTTGTCCCCTATACCAGTATGTGATTTATTTAATCATGTTAAATCATGCCATATAGTGATTGTTGAACTTGCATTGTAATCTAGGGTTTTTAAGCCTAGAAGAGTTGAGTTGTGAACCAAATTGTGTTGAAATTCTTGAATGGGTAATGATGAATGCAAAACTTATGATTCATGGGATGTATTTTGGCTCACTCATAGTCTGTAAAGGTTGTCAGAGTTGAAATTTAGGAGATATGGGTCTAATGCTGATGTTTTAACTTATGGGACTTAACTGAAATAGTTTGAATGGAAATTGCATCCCTAGGAAATGTTTATAGATGTCAAGAGTGAGTTTTGAATGTATATTTCCTTAAGTGTACTTGATATTCTATTGAACCATGTGTGATTCTCAGGAAATAGGGATGTTATGAATTCCTGATGTTCTTGAAGTAATTGCTTATGTACCAAGGAGTTGACACTGTTATTTTGTGTCAAGGATGTTGGAATTTGTGTTTGGTTTGTGCTTATTGTGGGAAAATGACAGGCACCACTGATGTCGTCTGTTTCCTGCTATGAGGCACTTCTACAACTCGTAAGTTCCTCTACGAGTCATACTAGTTTCTCGTAGAAAGCATCAATCATATGTGGTTTCTGCTAGTTTCTCATATGAGACTCACATACGACTCGTAGGTCTTGCTATGACTTGTAGTGAGGGTCTCGTAAGCTTATCTGAGTTCTGAAAAATATTTCTGATCATGGTTATGAGCCTAGATTATGACTCATAAGTCTCCCTACAAGTCGTAATTATGTCTCGTATCTAAGTCCAGAAAGTTTTTTTTAAGGTATACTAGTTCTACAAGGGTAGAGTACGACTAGTAGGTCATCCTACGAGTTGTAACTGCACTCATATACGCAAACCTACAGTTGCATCAATGAATGTTTACTTTTAATTTTTCTTTATTTCTTGTTTATTGGTATGCATTTTAATGGATCAAACATCTTGAACTTATATGTTGCTTTGTGGGTTGTTTGCATATAAAATGCTTCCAAAAGACAAACAGGCAATTGAAGCTCTCCAACGGAGGTTCGGGGATGAATCCTCCGAGACTGAGCAATCTGAAGGCTTTGTGGAAGTCTATAGAGTCAGGGTAGACCCAGAGGCCAATAGACCCCAGACTCGGGCACTTGCTGCGCAAACGCCCATGGAAGTTAGTAGTTCCTTCCAGTCTGAAGAGGAGGAACAACAGGGAAATATGGATGGGTCAGATAGCAGCTTGCCAGAGATGACTCCCTTACACTCAGGTTCAGAGTCAGAGTCTAAGAGCACCTCCCAGACCCAGCAAGAGGAGGTCCAGTCCCAACCCCCAGCCGATCATAGATGGTGTGTCCCTGGAATGAATGAAATATATGACCAGGGGTTGGAGCCTAAGGGCAAGGCAAGCCGGTTTGCCAATTTCATGACGAGTCCAAGTTGAATGCCTCAGGCCTAGATAGAGTACCCAAATTGGATGCTGGGTTGGATGAACACGGACTATGGTGGTCCACATAACAGCTGGGCGAATATGCCCCTTACATAGTCTGTGAGTTCTATGTAGCATATCTTGTTACACTCTACCGGGGGTTGCTAAAAAAAAAGACAATTGAGCAGCCGAAACTAAGGGTGGTGACAATTCCGGGGACTTAAGTTGATATCTCATAGGAAACGATCCGACGAGTGCATTTTGGGCCTGCTTACAGAGTGCCTCAATCTACCACAAAGTGTGATAGCCAGATTGATAAAATGAGGAGAGCGGTGACTATGAAAGTCATTGGAGCCAAGACAGAGTTGCTACAGTAGAGTGCCAGACGAATCTATGAGGAGGGTGCGAGCCGACGTGGGTCATCAACAATGTAGATCCTATAGCTAAGGCACACCTCTCATTCCGGACCAAGTTTTGGTGGTCCATTATCTGTTGGCGTATTAGGCCAACCTTCACGGATAATGTGATCACCCTCCAAAGAGTTGTATTGTTGTCCAGCATTCTAGATGGCTATGCTATAGAGTAGGCCCGGATCATCTCAGAGCAGATTCACGAGGCTGCATCTCGGACAAGCACCTCACTATCGTTTCCAGTTCTGATCCATCGATTATGCACTGCAGCAGGTGTTCCTATCGATCCTCAATAGGACCCTCATGTAGAGGCCACACACAATATAGATCCCAGCTTGATAAAGGCTGATGAGAATCCGGTGGCCTTACTACGAGCAGCTCCTCCAGCTATTCCAGAGCCATACCCAGTAGAGCCTCAGATTCCAGTTTCACCTTCAACTACTATCGACATTACTCCATCTACTGCAGAACCCACACCAACGGTTGAGATCGCATCAACATCATCCTCCAATACTCTAGCACTAGTAACAGTTGCTTTACAAGTTGACCCTCTTTCACTGTTGTTGCATTTCAGGCTTTATTATGTAGGGTTGCTATAACAGAGAGTAGGTTGCCTGAGTTTAGGACTCTGAGAAGAGGATAAGGGCATTTGCCCGAGACTTAGTTGATGAGAGAGCCCAAGCGGTGGACGCCCGGGTTGATGCATTTAAGGGTAGAGTTCATAAGAGGCTTGAGGGAGCTAGTCTACCGACACGAGTGCGATTACTGAGGAGTTGGCCAAGTTCAAGGTTGACTCGTTACAGATGTTGGCAGCCCCTATTCCAGCACTAGAGGTAACACCGGTAGGAGATGTGGTGTTTGATTGGCTTATCGACCATCCAGACACATATGGGAAGAGGCCTCTCAAGCACATTGACCCAGAGCCAACCCCGAAGATGTCGAGATAAGAGGAGGAGCCCATACTCAAGGAGGTGGTGTAAGAGTCGCTTTTGTTAGCGGCTATTCAGAGAGTGAGAGAGCACATCACACCACACTTGAAGTAAGTACTTTCGGTATGGCTACAGAGGAGAGGCAGCCCCAGGACCCTGCAAACCATCCTGAGACTGGTGCTTGATGTACTATGATGTTTGACTTCTTTTGACCCCAGTTCTCATTTTCTTCTGGTGGATACTTTGTTCTTTGTTCTCTTTTCAAACAATATTTTTATTATGTTGGTTTTTGGTTGTGTTTAAATATTCCTATGTTGGATGTTATTTTTTTTACTTCTATCTTGGATGTTAATTTTTTGTTTTTAATGGATGTATATATATATATTTCTATGTGATTGTGTTTTGTTTTCATTTTTGCTTTTACTTTGAGGACAAAGTATCACATTTTGGTGGGGTGGTGGAAGTTATGGATTAAGGTGAAGTCTGAGTAGCCTCATCCACAACTTCCCCTAATTTTTGATCTCAAGGTTTTCTTGTCGTGGTTCTTTTTCATTGTGGATGTTTACTTTTTCGTTGAACCGGCATGTTTAGGTAGTGTAGATAATGGGTAAATTCATAGTAGTGTTATCTATTAGCATTTACATAATTTTAAGATTTGTTTGTAATGTTTGATGAAAAATTGGGTACCCTAAAAATTTTTGAGGTTGTGAAATTGATGCATTCATACATTTTTGAGTATCTGCCAATGTTTGTTTCGGTATTGTGAAGGTAAGTTGAGACTGAAAGCATGACATGTGAGTCTATACTTGATTGTGGATGTAATTGCCATGTGTATTGTGAGCTTATTTTGCTGCATTCATGCATCTTGTATGGACCCAGAACTTGCCTTGTTACTCTAAAGTTGGTTTGGTGATTTGGTGGATATGGAAAGGATCTTAGGCCTTTGTTCTTTGAGTGAACCCACTTTTAGCCTAAATGACCAACCAGATGAGTGAGTGAATCCCTTTTTCTAAATTTTTGAGCTTATCATGTACTCATTCTTTCTTGATACCTTGCTAGTTTAACCTTGTCTGATGAAATACCTTGATATTGGCCCTGGTCTATCCTTGAACATGTGAACCTTGATTGAGGCCAAAGGCCTAAGTTGAGGGTGGCTGCAGTTAGTGGCCCTGGTTTGAGGCATACATATTATGTACTTCACCTGAGGCTAAAAGCCTAAGTTGAGGGTGGCCCTTATTGTGGTAAAGTAAAAGTGATAAGGTCGATAGTTGGGAAATCAAGAAAAAAATGAAAAAGCATGAACCGAGTGAAGGAAAAGAAGATAAAGTGCCTTTAATTGAGAAAAAGTAGCAAAAATGAGTTTGAAATCAAGCCACAGCTTAAAAAGAGAAAGAAAGCACTCGAGAAAAGTTCAAAATAAGAGAATAAGGGTGCTTGATTAAAAAGGGTTGGATTATGAAAGCAAAAAGTGTTAGTAAGCATGATTCAAGGATAGCTTTAGTCACTACTTGCCTAAAATGTCACACCAAAGCATCTTGAGCCTATGTTACTAGCCTATAGTCCTTAAGTGATCCTACTCCTCTCTATCACCAAGATCGAAGATGAGTATAGAGGAAAGCCTATGGTACTAGTCAGTATGCATTGAATTTCAATTGTGAGTGAGAATGCTTCCTCAATCCCCGAATTCTAAATGCTTTTGAGTGAATATGAGGGACTTTTGTCCAGTGAGGGCGTTTACACTATTTGAGTAGCATATGACTATATCAGTGATTAAGGATGGTAGATGCTCCTTAGCTTGTTATAGTTGGATTGCTAGATCTCTCATTATGTTCTTGCTTGCTCAATAACTTTGCAACCCTGTTTTGAAAATAGCAATTGGATATACCTGCTATGAATTTCTCTTTGTCCGCATAGATTGAGTCGTTGCTTGAGGACAAGAAATAATTCGAAGTTGAGGGTGCTGATGTGCTGTCAAAATACAACACATTTGATCCCTGAAACAAGGGATTTTATGAGTTCTTAAAGCGACTTTTTAGTGTTTTTGATGTGTTTTTGTGTTAATCTTGCAGAAAAGTTAGGTTGGCATTATTTTGAAGAAAAGTTGCAGATTTTGCTAAAGTATAGGCCTTATGAGCCAACCTACGAGTTGTACTACAAGTTATGAGTCATAGGGTGGTGTCGTAGCAGGAATCAAAGACCAAAATCAGAAATCTGCCAAGTGAAGATCACTCCTACCAGGACACCCAACGAGTCTAATACACATTACGACTCATATAAGTAGACTCGTAGCAAGAATCAGAGAGCCAAGATGTTGGACCAAAAATTGAAGACCAAAACTATGAGACTAACATACGAGTCATAGCTTAAGCAATGACTCGTACTTAAAAGTCATACCAATTCATTCTAAGATGCCAAGAAAATGATACAAGACCCCGACTACAACTCATAGGTCATCCTACGAGTTGTAATTGCAAAACTTGTCAGCTGTCTTTTCTGTATAAATTCTAGGGTTATTTTGTAAATACTATATATAGCTTAAGTTAGGTTTTTGAGTGGAGAGTTCAAGCAATAGAAAATCTACCATTATATTTTGAAGCTTTTCTTAGTTTTAGAGTAGTTTATTGTTCTCTCTTAGAAAATCTATTTTGGGGATTGCAAACTTTACCTTGTACTCATTGTTGATCAATCAAGCTTGTGCAATTTATGGAGTCTATTTTCTTCATTAATATTGGTAAAGCTCTCAACTATGTCTATTATTTGCATTCTTGTGTGTGTTGTCGTAGCCATAAGTAGCTAAGCACCCACAACTTGGGGTTGTGGGAAGCATGGGCAGTTCAACTTGAAATGACCTAGGTTTCTTGCATCTTTATGATTGGGGTTTCGGATGTATTATCTATTTTCCTTCATGATTATTGTTGTTTGGTGGTGGCCAACACCGAACCCGCTACTATCATGATCCCAACCAAGGTATTGATGCATAGGAAAAGGGAAGTAGATGACAGAATTCAATTGATATGTTCTCGTTTAATAAACCAAACCTGACCAAGGTGAGGTTGACTAGGACTATTGGTAACGGTTAGTTGGCATGCCATGGTGGCCGACCAAGTTCCATGGTGAAATTCGACTTTCACCTTTACAAGAGGGATGGAAGAACATAAGTTACCGTCCTGTATGCAAATCACCAATTATAGCTATGTTGTCTAGGGTAATCAAGTCAACAAACCATGGGGAACATAATTCCCAAATTATCCCCAAAACTGAGTATTTCAATGCATTATAGTTAGTGTTTATTTTATTGCCCATTTAGAGATTATAGTCACAAATGCTAGAAATGATTAGTGGTGAAATCTTGTAATCAAGCCCTGTATTCCCTGTAGATTCGATCCTAACCCTGGTTAGGTTAATTGCTGACAACGATCGCTTTCTTATTGGAGCGTGAATATTAGTGATGCCATTATTTCTTTCATTATTCTTTTGGTTACTAGTGGGTTTCGTATGTGTGTCCTGAACTCTCTTTAGTATCTATCTCATTGGTGAGCCTATTGTTGTTTGAAGGTTCATAGGTGTTGTCCCGTGTTCATATTGTATTAGGTCTTACCTTGTGACTTGTTGGGTTAGTTTCGTGGATTTTGATGTTATGCTTAGGGTGCATTAGTTATGTCGGTGTTGAGTCCCCCTTTGAATGTGGGGCCCATAAAGTCATTTTCCTATTCCCTATTAAATTCGTCTTTGAATGAGGGGCTTGTAAAGTGGTTGCAAGGGGTAAGTTTGTTTCTTGTTTTAAGGTACAATTGATCTTTAAGGTTTGACTTTATCATCTTGTAAGAGTTAGAGGTGTTGAACTTAGGTCATTCCTATGGAGGAGAATCCGGTGATCAAGGGGTTAGTGAAGTCTTTTCCAACACTTTGAATTTGGGGTAGAGCCTTTCTTGGTTTGACTTATGCCTGGTTATGTCTATGGGTTTCATGAATGGGGTCTTTAGTCCCTACCTTGTTATGATTGTGGTAGTCGCTAGTGATAGGGTATTGATTTATTTAGGGCTTGTGAACCATTTGGGGGTAGTGTTGCAAATCTTGGGGTAAGAGGAGTTGGATGCTAAGTATGTGAACTCTGAATTTTTGTTAGAGGAGGTTACCTCCCTAGGTCATATGGTGTCGGGGGATGGTTTTATGATTGATCCTAAGGGGGGGATATCTGATTAGAAACCGACCTAGACCATTGACTCCATTGGACATTTGGAGCTTTTTTGGCTTAATGAGTTACTGTATGAGGTTTGTGAATGAGTTCTTTCCTATTGCTTGTCCCATGACTAAGTTGACCCAAAGGAAGACTATGTTTGTGTGATCGATGAGTGTGAAAAGAGTTCCAAGACTTGGAGAATAAGCTTATCTCCGCTTCTGTTATGTCTTTATTGGATGGGTTGGGAAGGGTTTGTTGTGTTGTGATGTCTCCCAGCCTGGTTTGGGTTGTGTATTGATGCAAGATGGTTAGGTGGGAGCCTACACTATAATTGGAGATGCATGAGAAGGTTTATCCTACCTATGACCTTAAGTTGGCCGCCGTGGTTTTGCTTCAATAGTTGGTGTCATTGGTTATATGGGGTGCATGTTGATGTGTTTACCATTTAGTAGAGCGTCCAATATGCGTTTAGCTGAAGGATCTTAGCTTGAGACGAGGAGGTGGTTAGAACTTCTTAAGGATTATGATGTGGGTGTGCATTATTGCCCGGTAAGACTAGTGTTATGGTGGATGCTTTGAGTAGGGTGTGTATGGGTAGCCTAGCACATGTCAATGGTTTTGATAAATGGGTGGCTAGGGGGGTCCATCGGTTAGCAAGATTGGGGGTTAGGTTTGAAGAGGTTGACAATGGTGGTGTTATTGTCTTGATGGTTCTAAATCTTCATTAGTTGATGAGGTAAAAGCTAAGCAAGATCTTGACCCCACGTTGTTGGGATTGAAGGCATTGGTAAGTGATGGTAAGGTGGAGGTTTTCTCCCAAGGGGGAGATGGTACCCTTAGGTACCAAGTTAGTTTGTGTGTGCCTTATGTTGATAGGTTGAGGGAGAAATTCCTTGATAAGGCCCATATTTCTTCTTATCCTATTCACCACGGTTCTACCTGATACATAGAGAATTGAGAGATATGTATTGGTGGGGAGGCATGAAGAGGGACATTTCCAAGGTTGTAATAGTTGTCAACAAGTTAAAGACGAACATCAAAGGGTGGGTGGCCTAACCCAAGATGTGGAGATTCCTGCTTGGAAGTGGGAGATGATTAATATGGATTTTGTGGTTAGGTTGCTGTAAGACATGGCCCCACACGTGCATATATTGTCCGGTCTGGCCCCACAGGGCCGCACGGTTTTGTTCTTCCCAGGCAAGCCCGAGAAAACGCGTATACATGGTCAGAGCTACACAGCGAAAACTGGCACCCGACACATGCATATATTGTCGCTTTGGGGCGTTACGTGTCGCCGTCCCCCTCACGATTTTGTTCCTGGCTACGGGCGTTACGTGACGCCGTCCCAGCACCAGAACGCGTATGCACATGTAAGGTTCCAACATCAACATATAGCCCAGAACTACCCCTCTTTTTCTGATGTGGGATTCGCCTAAGTGAGCTACAAGCATTACGTATCGTCGTCCCTGCACTTACCCCCCGTAGGGACTCAGCGTCCTCGCTGAGGTTTGCCCCACCACCGTACTAGCAGAGAGTCGGCTCTGATACTATCTGTAAGACATGGCTCCACACATGCATATATTGTCCGCTCTGGCCCCACAGGGCCGCATGGTTTTGTTCTTCCCAGGCAAGCCCGGGAAAACGCGTATACAAGGTCAGAGCTACACACCGAAAACTGGCACCCGACTCATGCATATATTGTCCGCTTTGGGGCGTTACGTGTCGCCGTCCCCCTCACGGTTTCGTCCCTGGCTACGGGCGTTACATGACGCCGTCCCTGCACCAGGCAAATCCCACATCAAAAAGAGAGGGGGAGTTTTTGGGCTATATGTTGAGTTTGGAACCTTACATGTGCATACGTGTTTTTCCGGGGCTTGCGTGGGAAGAACAAAATCGTATGGCCCTATGGGGCCAGAGCGGACAATATATGCACATGTGGGGCCATGTCTTACAGATGGTATCAGAGCCGACTCTCTGTTAGTACGGTGGTGGGGCAAACCTCAGCGAGGACGCTGAGTCTCTACGGGGGGTGAGTGTAGGGACGGCGATACGTAACACCTGTAGCACACTTAGGAGAATCCCACATCGGAAAAAAAGGGGGAGTTTCTGGGCTATATGTTAAGTTTGGAACCTTACATGTGCATACGCGTTTTCCCGGGGCTTGCCTAGGAAGAACAAAACCGTGCTGCCCTGTGGGGCCAGAGCGAACAATATATGCACGTGTGGGACCATGTCTTACAGTTGCCTAAGACTAGAAAGGGTTTTGATTCCATTTGGGTTGCGATTGATAGAATAATAGATTGGCTCACTTTTTCGGTTAAGACTACTTATAGTGTCAAATAGTATGCTAAATTGTACATTCATGAATTGGTGAGATTGTAAGTGGTTCCTTTGCCTATTATATCGGATCATGGTGCTCAATTCACTTCACTATTGAGAGGTCTTTTCAAAGGGGCCTTGGTACAAGAGTTAAACTTAGTACGGTCTTTCACCCTCTAGCAGATACACAAGCTGAAAGAACTATACAAACACTTGAGGATATGTCTAGGGATTGTATTTTGGAGTCATCATTTGCCATTGATTGAGTTTTCCTATAACAATAGCTATCATTCTAGCATCCGTAAGGTTTCTTTTGAGGCTCTCTATGGTAGGCGTTGTAGATCATTGGTTGGGTGGTTTTAGTGGGAGAAATGGCCTTGTTAGGTCCGGATCTGGTTATGGATGCTATGGAGAAGGTAAGGTTGATTAGGAAAAGTTGGAGACAACCCAAAGTCATCAAAAGTCCTATGTCAAAGTGAGAAGAAGAAAGCTTGAATTCAAAGTTAATGATTGGGGCTAATTGAAGGTTTCGCTCATGAAAGGTGTGGTTTGCCCTGGTAAAGAGGGAATTGAATTCATGGTTTGTGAGTCTTCATACTGTGTTGAGGAAGGTTAGTGAGGTTTCATATGAATAGGAAGTTCCTTTGGATACAGATATGGTTCGTCCGGTTCTTCATGTTTCTAGGATTGAGGAGGTGTGATGGTGATTCATGTGTTATAGGACTCTTGAGGTCGTGGACGTTGTGGAGGATGAGTCGACTTATGAGAAGGTTTGGTGTTGAAGTTGGATGGATATGAGTAAAGGTTTATTTGTCAGGGCGTAGTGTTTGTCAAGGCCCATAGGAGAATCGTCAAGTCAATAATATCTCTCGGGGAGCCAGAGTGGGCATGGATGGGCAATATTCGTACCTCTTTCTTTATATTCAAGCATGTGATAACATATCAAGTCCTTTTATGAATTCCAAGTCTTATGTTTCAGCCCCTATGTCATTGCATGCATTCATGATTATATTGAGAAAGATCATGGTGATTTTAACACTTATGTTGAGATTTTGAAAATGGTGTATTAAGTGTGTCGTTGCATTCTTATTGGGCCTGATATCTTTATTATTACTCTTCTATTGCATGTTTATTTGACATTCAGGGACGAATGTTCCCAAGGGTGAGATATTGTAACGATCACAAAAAGTGCTCGAAAATGTGCCTCGGAAGTGCCCAGAACTGTAATTTTCACATATCTCAAAATCCATCCGTGATATCGAAAATACGACTTCATACTTTTGTTCAGGGGGTAAAATGAAGTGGGAAACAGGTGTAACCCCGATTTTAGAGCAAATGAATCGCAATTTCATTTTCCCAAAATTCACTTTCCAGTGAGGTTTTCGCGCCCAAGGCGCGAAACGCCAAGGGCACGCCTCAATTCATTTTATGTGCTATTTTGCTTGTTCGGTCCAAGACTTTTGTATCTTGACCTATACTTATCTATATTTCACCCTCATATCACACAGGACATTCCCCAATACTCATTCAAACACTTAGACAAATATTTTACCCAATTCAAGTGCCCCAAACTCACTTTCGGATCCTTCAAGCTCTCATTCAAATCTAAGTCAATATTATTTATAGGGAGAATATACAAACATGACCCTGAACTTGGCATAACTTTTTAAGTTGGAACTTAAACTTTTATAGTGCACAAATATGACCCTCAACTTGGCAATTCCTGAACAAGTAGGCACAGACCAGTCGCTGACGTGGCGCGTGA
>JAPFFP010068040.1:0-25014 GCA_026153255.1 Solanum medicagineum
TGCCTACATGATGTTACCATGTAGGAACCGGAGCTCCACTTGATCATCTTCCCCCTCCACATGGCTAGTACTATCTTCGAAGCAAGTTTCGTGAGTCCTCCACTCCGAGGATGATATCTTTCAATCTTATGTTATGAAAAAACTCTCTTTCTTTGTATGTTTTTGACTATGAGGGTGAGCCCGAAAAGTTGTCTTGGCCTTCACTCAATTCTATATTTAGAGGTGTTGTTGGACAAGTGATGTAATTATGGTTTGAGCTTGACTCTCTTGATTCTTGTATGTTTTTAAGCTATGAAAGTCTCCTTTAGCCCCGCTACCCTTATTTTACATCCTCTTGTTGGTGTTTAATTGCTTCTGCAGACAAGGATGTGTAACGATATGCTAAGAGGCTTGTTTTGGGGTGATTCCGGGTTCCCCATTCGCTGTGTCACGTCTAGGCCCTGGGTCCAAGTCATGAAAAAGATGGTATCATAGCACTAGGTTGTTAATGGTTCTCGATAACCACACATCATATCAATTAGAGTCGTATTCAAGGTTGTGAAGTGTGCCATGACTATGAGTAAGAGGCTATGAGGTGCTTTAGGACATGTTTCATTTCTTCATGATCTATGTCATTTGATAGAGCTAGGTCCTTTATTGCTTAACATTAATTCCCAATCGTACATTTTAGAATCAGTCTCAGGTAACTCAGGACGGTGACATATCAAATGCGGAGGTTTGTAATGCTCTACGAGTGTTGGCCAAGGTCATGACCACCCAACCCAACCGATCGATGGGCACCCTTGAGTCTTCAAATGGTAATAGTGGAGCGGGAAAGGCCAAGAGAGACCGAATTGGAAGTAGGCATCCATATGCCAAGCCCGGGGGCAATGGTGGGGTGACACGTCCTAGATGCCTAAAGTGTGGGAAAAGCCATGATGGCCCATGCTTGAGGAAATCTAATTCTTGTGTTGGTTGTGACAGATTTGGGCACAAAGTTAGGGGTTGTCCTCATACTCAACCCAAAGGTAGGGGTGATGGTCCTCAAGGTCATGGTACTAATACGAGCCAAGGAGGAAGGGAAGGTCACCAAGGTGGTGCCCCATGGCACAATAAGTTTTATGCTCTTCAAGAGAGGCAAGGAGGGGATGAGGCACAAGATATTGCTACCGGTATGTTGAAATTTCCATTGAATTTGATGTGTACACATTGATTGGTCTGGGTGCCACTATTTCTTTCATCATTCCTTTTTATTGTTAGTGAGCTTCATGTGTTCCTCGAGTTGTTGTCTGAATGTTTGTTGTCTACCGCATTGTTGAGTCTATTTTTGCTAGGAAGGTCCATAGGAATTGTTCCGTGGTCATATTGCATAGATCTTGTCTTGTGACTATGTTGAATTAGATATGGTGGATTTTGATGTCATACTTGGGGTGGATTAGTTGTATGCATATTATGTCTTGTTTATTTGTAGGACCCATAGAGTTAGATTCCAATTACCTATCTAGCCTGTTCGTGAGTGGGAGAGTCATGATGTGGCGGTCTAGGGTAGATTCATTTCCATTATTTAATCCCATAAGTTGATTTCTACGGGGGGTCTCTATCATCTCGTGAGGGTTAGGGACATTGAGTCCAAAATCTTTCCTATATAGTCGTTTATGGTGGTTAATGAGTTCCTTGATGTTTTTCCTATTGAGCTTTCTTGTGTCATTGCATAGAAGGAGGATGGTTCCTTTGGAATGTGTATTGATTACTGGCAACTTATTAAGGTCACCATAAATAGTAAGTATCCTCTAACAAGGTTGATGATCTAGATGACCAACTTCAAGGGGCTAGCCACTTCTCTAAGTTTGATCTTCGGTTAGGATATCATCAAGTGAAAGTTAAGGGAGTGTGACATTCCCAAGACGGTCTTCTGGACTAGGTATGAGCATTATGAGTTTATGGTTATGCCCTTGGGTTTGACCAATGCACCAGTTATGTTCATGGATCTTGTGAATAGGGTCTTTAAACCCTACCTTGATTTGTTTGTGGTGGTTTTAATTGATGATATTTCAATCTATTCCCATAGTAAGGAGGATCATGTTAGTCATTTGAGGGTGATGCTGCAAGAACCGTGGGATATTAGGAGTTTCTAGGCTTAGCAGGTTATTATCGAAGGTTTGTGAATGGGTTCTCATCTATTGATTCTCCTACGAAAAGATTGACCCAAAAGAAAGCTAAGTTTGTGTGGACCAATGAGTGTGAAAGGAGCTTCCAAACCTTGAAAGATAAGCTTGTGGCCGCTCCTATACTGTCACTATCAGAAAGGCTAGAGGGGTTTGTGGTGTATTATGATGCTTCTAGAGTTGGTTTGGGTTGTGTTCTAATGCAAAATGGTAAGGTCATAGCCTATGCTTCTAGCTAACTCAAAGTGCATGAAAGAAACTATCCTACCCATGATCTTGAGCTAACCACCGTTGTAGTTGCAATAAAGATATGGTGTCACTATTTATTTAGGATGCATATTGATGTGTTCACTGATCATAAGAGCCTCCAATATGTCTTCACCTAAGAAGATCTCAACTTGAGCCAAAGAAGGTGGTTAGAACTTCTTAAAGATTGTGATATGAGTGTGCATTATCATCCCGATAAGGCTAATGTGGTGGCGGATGCTTTGAGTAGGGTGTTTATGGGTAGCTAGCTCATATTGATGATGGTGGTATAGAGGTGGCTAAGGAGGTCCATCAGTTGGCTAGAATGGGAGTTAGGTTGGAAAAAGTTGATAATGGGGGTGTTCTTGTTATTGTTGTTGATGGTTCTAAATCTTCATTGGTTGAGGAGGTTAAAGCTAAGCAAGATCATGACCTCGCTTTATTGGAAATGAAGACATTGGTAAAAGATAGTAAGGTGGAGGTTTTCTCTCAAGGGGGAGATGGTGCCCTTAGGTACCAAGGTAGGTTGTGTGTGCCTTGAGTTGATAGCTTGAAAGAAAAAATTCTTGATGAGGCTCATGGTTCTTCTTATTTTATTTACCCCGGGTCTACTAAGCTGTATAGGGATTTGAGAGAGATGTATTAGTGGGGAGGCTTGAAGAGGGATATTGCCGAATTTGTTTCAGGTTGCCATAGTTGCCAACAAGCCAAATTTGTGCTCTTGATGTTGTGGGGGTAGTTGAAGACAACTTGACCTATGAAGACGTTTAGTAGATATCTTGGATAGGCAAGTAAAGAGATTGAGGAACAAGGAAGTTGCTTCTGTTAAGGTCCTTTGGAGGAACCAACAAGTTGAAGGTGCTACTTGGGAGGTCGAAGCGGATATACAAAAGTGGTACCCTTATCTTTTCCACTCTAGTCAAGCCTAAGGTACTTCTCTAAGTCCATTATATGATCTCAAGTCTTAAGTTAACCCCTCATGTCATTGCATACTTTCATGTTTAAATTGACAAGTTCATGATGGTTTAACATTTATGTTGAGATTTTTGAAATGATGTTTAAGTGCATTGTTGCATCCTTATGTGGGCTGAAATTATCATGATTTCATCTCTCATATTCATTTCTTTGACATTCGGGATGAATGTTCCCAAGGGGGAGATATTGAAACGACCCCAAAAAGTACCCGAAAATGTGCCTCGAAAGTGCCCAGAATCGTAATTTCCATATATCTCAATCCATTCGTGATATCAAAAATACAACTTAATATTCTTGTTCAGGCGGTCAAATTGAGTAGAAAATGGGTCTAACCCCGATTTAAGAGCAACAGTAGCAAAATTTGAAAATCGTAAAAATGCGATTTCCAGAGACGAACCGAGTCCCTGGCATGACGCGCCAAGGGTGCACTATAGTGTATTTTGTGCACTATTTTTCTTGTCTCGTCCAAGGCCTTTGGGTCTTGGGCCTAATTGTTTCCAAACGTGAAAATATCTATACTTAGCCATATTTCACCCTCATATCATTCAAAACATTCCCCAATACTCACTTAAATACTTGTCCAAATATTTTAGTCCTAAATTCAAGTCGCAAAACTCATCCGAATCTTAAGATTCTCATTCAAGATTCATATCTCCATCTCCAATCTTCATCAAGTTATTTTCTAAAGCTAAGATATGTGGGTTTCTTTCATGGGTTCCTTTCGCCCATGATACCCAAGCTCTCTTTTGCCTAAAATTTTCGATTTTAAAGTTCATTGACTCATAGGTCTTATCTATTATGAATTTCACGGCACACTATGTTGGGGTTTCATGAAATTATGGTTGTTTTTATCATGTTTTGAGCTATGAATCTAAGATCCATTGTGACATTTGATGAAGGGCTTTGATGTGTATGGCTTGAGGGTGTTAGAAAGTATGTATTGATGGTTCTACATTGAATTTCTAGCATGATTTCACTCTTGAATTACATGGTTTTATACTAGCACTACACACCCTCCAAGTGTTTGATAAAATGTCCGAATTATGATTTCTTGAGCAATTGAAGGTCCAATGCATGTTTTATGAGTTGAATGACTATATGATGATGAAGGAATGTACATAAATGATATTATCTCTATAGTGTTGGGAATTGACCGAACCTCACTCAGAGGTTGTAGGCCCGAGTAACCTTGTTGAGTGGATTGTACCTTTATCGCCTCACTCGAGAGGTGGTAGGCCCGTGCAACCATGTCGAGGGGCTTGTACCTTGATAACCACATTGGGGGGGGGGGGTTTGTACTCCATCAACCATGTTGGGGGTTTGTACCTCATCAACCACGTTGGGGGGTTTGTACCTCATCCACCTTGTCGGGTTATGGCAATCCCATACTACCCTACATGAGGGGTATGTACCTCATTCACCTTGTTGGGTGGTGGCAATGCCGTACTACCAAAGATGAGGGGTATGTACCTCATCCACCTTCCAAGCAAGTGCCATGCCTTGGATTCTAAGTACTAAGTTGCTTGGTCTATGATAATGGTCTCTTCCTACACAATTAGTTTTTATCTATGCATGTTTTACTTCAAGCATTGATCATGCATGCCATGTTGCTAATATATTATCTCTTGCTTATGTTTATGCATTTTAATTATGTTGCCTATCTCTTATTGCATTGCATCCTACTTACCTAGTAATTTCAAATGCACTAACACATACTCTATGCCTACATGATGTCACCATGTAGGAACCGGAGCTCCACTTTATCATCTTCCCCCTCCACATGGCTAGTACTATCTTTGAAGCAAGTTTGGTGAGTCCTCAACTCCGAGGATGATATCTTTTAATCTTATGTTATGCAAATACTCTCTTTCTTTTATTATATGCTTTAGACTATGAGGGTGAGCCTAGAAAGTTTTCTTGGCCCCGACTCAATTCTAAGTTTAGAGGTGTTGTTGGACAAGTGTTTAATGACTCTTGTATTTTTTAAGCTATGAAAGACTCCCTTAGCCCCTTTATCCTTAGTTTACGTCCTCTTGTTGTTGTTTAATTGCTTCCACGACCAAGGATGTGTAACGATATGCTAAGAGGCATGTTTGGGGTCCCTCCGGGTTCCCCACTCGTTGTGTCACGTCTAGGACCTAGGTCCAGGTCGTGAAAAAATGGCCCTCGTGAATCCTTCTTTTGTAGTTTTTATAAGTCTTTTCTCTAAATCCTCTGTGCATCTACTGCAGATTATATAGAAGGAATTAACGGGTGTTACAATATGAGGAGTGTATACTTAGTACAATCTTATCGTACGTTGGCTACGTACCTTATGAGTTCGATTTATTATTACTTTTACCCGTATAGATGTTCAATACTACTCCCAAAATATTATTATCTGCCCATGACTTAAGAGTGTAGTTACTAAAAATACTTTTGTAATCTTTTGGGACTAAGCCCAACTTTAACTTTTCTCTACTTGTCACTTTTCTTCACTAAGATATATTCTCAACTTAGTGAATGCATAAAACATAAGTTTACTTCTCAACTCAATTGCATATAAATATTTAAAGGCTGTCGTTAACATGCTTAAAATATAATGTAAGGACTTCATGCTCAACTCCTGCTAAACTTCTTGTTAAAGTTAGTGCTGAAATAATTATCTTTTAACTTAAGGCAATACATGGATAAGTATAAAATACATTAATTAATTGAATAACTCTTCAAAAGTTTACATGCTATGCTTTCATTGGAAATAACCTTCTTTTTCAAAAATTCACGTAAAGCACTTGGAAATACTCACGTTTCCCCAAAACTCTTTTCTAGCTTCAAAATACTTTTACTTTATTGAAAATAATGCACAATTTACAGTTATGTAAACACTTCATTTCAACTCAATTAGGGTTTATGTGAGAGGTAAGCATGAGTAATAATCAAGAACTAAATTAACATAGGAAATCATACTTTCGATGATAGAGATTTGAATTGAATATTAAAAAATAATAGAAACTTGAATTCGGGAAAGATTGGATAATTCGCAATTAAACTCTTACTGACTAAAATTAGATGTAGGGCATGAGGACGAACTTAGTCCAACACTTTGAATAGCCTTACATACATGGAAGAACTAGATTCTTGAAGAGCTATGAAGAACATGCTTGAAAGCCCTAGCTTTTCTCCTCTTGAAACATCCTTTTAAGTCTTGAGAATATTTTTTTAGCATAAAAAGATCAATTGATAATATTTAGGGACTTAATTTGATGTAAAACCATCAAGTTTAGGTTTAGAAAAGGTGAAAAGTACTTAAACTAACCCTTAAAATGTTGTTAAGGTCATCTATGGTCTGCAGAAGTTTCTACAGATCGTAGAAAACGTCCGTAGAATCTTTGGTGGAACTTTTGGGTCCTAGAACTCATTTTAATAGCCGAAACTAGGGATGGCAATGGGAAGGGTGCGAGGTGGGTTGAGGTCAACCCGCGAATTTTTTAAACCGCCCCGCCTCGCCCCGCCCCGCATGATGACTTTTTTCATTTTCAACTCGCCCCGACCCACATAGACCGCCGCGCATAAAGCCACCCCACTTAAATTTTAAAGTTCTTTCATTTTTTTTATTGAATTTAGTTTTTTTTTGGCTAATTAATGTCTCAACAACTAAGTAACTGCTTTTAGTTGACATTTTAACAATTATTTCTTAATCTTTAATTAAACGTTTCTAATTAACAACTTAAACAACTAACAATTTATCAAACATGTATAGTTTAAATATTAGAAAAACATCAAATTAAAGTCAATGTGTATGTAACACTCGGTAAGATTACCAAAATACCCCTAGAACGAAAACATGCGCGTAACATATATTCCAAAGCTTGCATGGGAAATCCGAGACTGGATTTGCGATCAGCGCAGAAAATCTACTCAGAAAATGGTCTCGACCCAATTTAAGAGAAACTAGGTCGAAAAATAATTTTTGAAAGATTGACCAGAAACAGTGAGGGTACGCGACAGCTCCGCGATGTGGACTCATTATCCCGACTTGGATTAAATTCAAAATTTTGCAGGTGCACGACAGGTCCGCGTCACGGACCTATTATCCTGACCTGTTCCACATAAGTTTAAAATTTTAAATCTTTTGAGGGGCATTCCGAACTTTTTCCAACCCCTCCTAAACTTGAAACACGACCCATTTAGGTCGGTTTGATAAGTAAATAGGGTCAAAAACCCCATTCTAAGTCCTTCTTCACAACACTTAAAAGTTAGGGCTTGAGAGAGAAGAAAGAAGAACGTGAGATTGGAGAATTCTTGACGGGTGATTTGAAGAGCTTTATTCCAGGTATGTAAGCCTAAACGAAAACATGACAAAGTTCCCTCATGTGCCCCATAGATGGTCTTAGATGAAGGTTCTTAAGTCTACATGCATAATTCTTGATTATTTTCTTGACAAATCATATTTACTACATGTATTTTCATATGTTGATGATCATCATAAACTTGTTTTGTTAAATGGAATACTTTCCATGAGATATTGTATAAATACTATGTGTTAACTTTTGAAACCATGCATGAATGAACCTAGGGATATAGTCTAGAGCCTTGATGTGAATATGATGATGGGAATCTTGATGTGAATATGAGGTTGAGTTATTTGAGCTTGATGATCCTATGAGTCTTCACAATTGAGTTCTTGATGTTATGTCTAAACGACTTCTTCTAATTGATGATCTGAGTCCTTGAGTTAAATGATAATTAAGTTCATTGAGATGAGTTGAAGTCCCTGAAATAATAGAGGACCATTGAGTTTGAGTTAATGAGATGATGAGAGTCTCCATGAGACTAATTGAAATGATAAGAGTCTCCATGAGATGAATTGAGATGATGAGCGTCTCCATGAGACTAATAGAGATGATGAGTGTCTCCATGAGACCAATTGAGATGATGAGTGCCTCCACGAGGCTACTTAATATGGTGATGAGGAGTCTTATATGCATTGAGTCTTGGGAGGAGTATCGAGCACTGAAATGAGTAAGAGTGAGTCCCACTTGCACACATTACCTACACTGGCCCAGCATACGAGGGGATTGAACTATTACATCTCATGGTACCCTCTCGAGTTTACATACTTGAAATCATTAGTGGATGGCAGAGTTCAGATTCCTTGTGGATCATATTCATTCTATTATTGGCAAGTACGGGACGGCTATGGCAACATCAGTGTGATAGTTGTACAACCCCTGGCTCATAGGTGGTTGTTGTCGATTAAGAGAAAGTCCTAGAAAGTTCCTAACTGACCCTGAGTCAAGAGGAGATGAGATGATATGAGTCCCTTTGAGTCGAGATGGGATAAGATGATTCCCTCTGAGTTGGGATCAGATGAGATGAGTTGAGATGACTCCCTCTAAGTCGAGCTGGGATGAGATAAGTTGAGATGAGTCCCACTAAGATGAGATTAGTTGAATTGAGTTCCTTTGAGATGAGTACCTCTGAGAAGAGTCTGAATTGATGGATGAGTTGATTGGCTATGGGTCACTTGTTTACTCTTTATTATTTCTTTAGATAGAATTTTACATGTTGATTAATTTCTATATTGATTTCTACTTGTTTCGATTTCATTTAGCAATTTTACATCCCAGTACATTCCACGTGTTAAAGTTCCACTTTGGGACTGCATCATTTCATGATCTAGATACAAGATTTGGAGATCGCCTGCAAGCGCATAGTTAAGGATTTGAGACGTTCAACTGATTGGAGAGCCTCCCCTACTTCAGAGGATTCATTATATTTATTTCATCTTGCTTTAGAGTTAGATTTGATTGACTATTATTTTGATTGAGGTAGTCATAGTTCTGTCATTGGCACCACTTGATAATGATAGAGGCTTCATAGACTAGAGTCAAATGTTGATGTTAAGACTTGTTAGGCTAGTTCTTTCTACTAACCCTTTTATTTATAATATTATTTTTGAGACTAGAAGATGCGATGTGCCCATTTATTCTCATTTATCTTCCGCTGATTAATAAGATTATTGATTGAATGAATATGTTGAGGCCAAGTGGTTCGCTTGGGGACTAGCAATGGTCTCTAGCTGCCAATTATGCCTAGGGTACCCTCCTGGGGCGTGACAAACTTGGTGTCAGAGCATAAAGTTCAACTGTCTTAGGGAGTCTATGAAGTCGTGTCTAGTAAAGTCCTTATTGTTGGTATGA
Source organism: Solanum medicagineum (assembly GCA_026153255.1). Classification (NCBI taxonomy): domain Eukaryota; kingdom Viridiplantae; phylum Streptophyta; class Magnoliopsida; order Solanales; family Solanaceae; genus Solanum; species Solanum medicagineum. Next base: position 9,548 of record JAPFFP010068040.1, read on the forward strand.
AGAGCTCCACATCCATAAGTTGGAGGCTATAGGTTATTTAGGAATTGTTTCGCTTCTTTCAGATTCTAAATCGTGCTATAGAGCTATTTCCTAAGAAGTCTATGATGATTAGCGCGATGCTCTAAACCTTTCGGCTATGCCTTTTCTAGAAGATGATAGAGATGGTAATATTCAAACTCTTACCAATAAGATATCCCGCGGTAAAGTAATGAGATGGTAGAGGGACTACACCAAGCTTTAGAGAAGTCGACTAGTGTGCTAAGTTGATTGACTAGAAAGAGTGCACTATTGCTCATATGAATCGTGCATTTGAGCTAGCTCTAGATGTACCCAGATCCTCTTATTCAAAATTTTCTTCCAATGTTACCCATGAGAGAGAAACTTATGTCTCTAAAGGAGTTTAATGTTACCAACTAAGAGTGAGATATGAGGTCTTATAAATCCTGAGTAGAACTGAATCATCCTAGATTTAGAAGGATGAGGATGCGAAGAAAAGGATGAGATAGCAAGAGTGATGGTTGATTAAAGCTTGTACTTAAAGTTATATACCTATTAGGTAAGTAATGAGGTGACGAGTTGATTGCCATAAGTTTGACGGAAAAAGGTGATGAGTACCCTATGATTGTTATGATGAGGTATAGAGAGACAAAGAGTTAGTGTCAGGATGTGATAGAGCGTGTTCAAACTAGAAGGAAGTTATATTGATGTGTTGTAGTATTCATACTATTGAGGGTGAAGCGTAGATGTTGAATAGGGGGAAACAGAGAACCTTTGAAGTGATAGATCGAAACTAGGCTTACGAATCTTAAGGGAGAGTTTATGACACTCATCAAGTGATGAGCTTAGTTAGGTAAGGAGGTATAATGTATGCATTGATTGAATACTCTCTATGAAATCTTAGTGAGCTTATATTACCCACATATTTACCTAGTGGTGGTAAGTTGGTGTGATATTAGAGAGGTGTATGATAGATTCACATGTTAGTGGAAGACCCTAAGCTTTAACTTTGAGGAGTAGAGTGGAAAAGGAGATAACATTACGAGAGTATCTTAGTTGGAGATTTGCTCTAAGAGGCTTTCCCTAGTGTATGTTCAAGATGAAGATGTTGACTTGTGATGAAGTGATGCTATGGGTAGAATACAAGTTCCCCTTAGGTAAGAAGAGTGAAATGAGGATAGCTCAATAGATAAGAAGAGACTTTAGATGTGCACCCATGATTGTGTAAAGATGTGTGAAGCTCTAAGCTATGACTGCTATAAGAATCTACGTAGTATATTTGAGTTGTCAACGTGGAGTAGGCTGATGTAAGCATTCCTTGTCATCCTGAGCAACTATGTTGATTGGGACATATGAATAGACGATAATGAAGTTTTCAATTATAGTCTAAGTCTCATCTAAATGAGTTTATAAGAGCACATAAGCTGAGCGTTAGTCAGCAAAAGAAGAGGTTAGATTGTAAGAGTTGTGGGAAGTGGTTATATACGCCATTAAGAGACGCAAATATCGAGAGAGATTTCCATAGAGGCAAGAGGAAGCTGAGAGTGGTATATTTGAAGAAAGCCTTAGTGACTAATTTATTTATGCGACTATGATAGAAGAGTTTGGTATATGCTTATACCCTAGTAGAGAGAATTGATTCATAAAACATGATAGATGAACTTTGAGCTAAGGGGGAGATGGTGATGTGATAGATCGAAGTAGATCTTGAGTGTCCGATGGTGATAGGTTGATTTGGATGAGGCATTTATTTTGCCATCTCGTATATTTCTTATACTTCAGTGACGATGCTACTCTCCCATCTGCTATATGAATGTCATGCCCATGGCCTAGTCCTATATACCACTTATTAATTGTCATTCATGTTGAGTTGTGAGGACAAAAAGGATGAGTTCATTCATTAACTTTGATCTTACCCCATGGATTTGAGCGTTTCCACCCCTGTGTTGAATGAGATGTAACCTGAGTTTTACGTTACATGTAGTACTGTGAACTCATAATGAGTCTTGATAGATGAGGGAGATTGTACTTCCTTAAGAATGTCCACAAATAAGATTTCTCGATTGGATCGTGCTAATGATCATCGTTCCAAGTTCTTTGAGTGATCCTGTCTTCCCATGTCTTGATAGAAATGTCGTTGATAGTAGAGGAGTGATGGCTAATGGGAGAGAGTGAGAGTTCTGATGCTATGTTACGCATGCACTAACCTTTGGCTTGTTTTGCCATTGTTAATGGTAGGATGTAGTGATGACGAGTTCACCTTGGTCAAAATAGTGATGTTGATAGTAGTAGATGGAGAATGATGGTAGATGGTGAGGAGTGAATGTATCCTTATTGTGATATTGGGGTTGTACTTGTGTTATGTAGGGTAGAGATAGGGAGGAGGAGAGAGATGAGACTTTATTAAGTGCAACAGGTAGATAAGAGTATGTTGGTGTATATTTCAGTGGGAGCTCACTAATGGTGGAGGTAGAAGTGCTAAGTAGGCTTGAAAATTCTAAAATAGAGTTGAAGTGGTTAGAGTGATAAGCTTGAATGTGTGGTTGTTATTATATGAGTATTGATGACAGACTATCGAAGACTTCATGATAGTGAAGTAGTGAAGAGGACTAGTGATCTTTTAATGAAAAACCCCTATGGAAGTATAAAGCTAAGTATTGATGATTAGCTTTATATGAATATGATCATCTTAAGGGTAGCACCTTGACGCTCAGAAGTAAGCTTGAATGGAATAAGAGGATGTGGATAGGTAGAGAGTTGAATATGAGCTATAAGCTTAAGTTGATAGAGTAGAGTGTCTTAAAGAAGAGAAAAATTGAGACGAGGTAATAAGCTTGAGAGTTATACATAGAGTCTTATGTATCGATGGTGCCATTCTCGATTATAGTTGATGGTTTCCTTCATGAGTTCGAAGGACTGATTGTCAAAGTGTTTAACGATTCAAATTGATTGAGTTACAACATTCCATTCGTGCTTGATGGTAAAAATATCTAAAAGAGTATCTCTAATATTTATTTTAACCTATTTGTCTATTCTGAGTGATTTGTGATTGATCGAATGGGTCAATAGGTTGATTTGTTGAGTGATTGATGAGAAGAGTCTTGATCATTACTCATGCCTAATGATGAGAATGTTAAAGGTAATATTCTTACCCTTGACTTAATTGATGTTCCTATTCTTGAGTTGATTGTCGATTCTTGAGTCAGAATAGAGATTGTTCAGAGTGATAAGGAGTCGAAAGAATGTTGGGTAGATGAGAATGTTGAGATGAGTTTTGAGTCAATTTGATCAAGGATTTTGTTAACTTTAGTTTCCATTATCTTGGAGCTGGTTTGAGTCCATAAAGTGACTTTTGGAGTTTGCAGACCTTACCATACTCCTCCTGTCTAGCAAACCTAGTAGGAATATACATATATACCTTCTCAAGAAGATCGCCATTAAGAAAGGCATTATGGTCATCCATTTCATAGATGCACCAACCTTCAGAAGCAGCTAGAGCCACAACTGATCTGACTATAACCATTTTAGCAACAGGGCTGAAGGTCTCACCATAATCTAGGCCCTATTGTAGGCTGAAACCTTTAGCTAGCAGCCTACCTTTAAGTCTTTCAATCTCTCTAGTAGACTTGTACTTCACCTTGTACACCCATTTTCAGCCAGTTGGTTTCTTTCTAGGAGGGAGGTCAACTATACTCCAGGTGTCACAAGCTTTTGGAGCTGCAATTTCCAGTTGCATAGCATGAATCGACTGCGGATCAAGTGCAGCCTCCTTATAAGAGGAAGGTTCAGAGACAGTTGAATGGGTTGATAAGGCATGAACATGTTGTGGATTCAATTGGTTATAAGACATGTAGTTGGATAGGGGGAAGGTACAAGTATGTCTTTTAGACAAAGTAACAAAGTCATGAATCCATAAGGGTGGTTTGCTTTGCATGGAGGACTTTCTGAGAGACACTGGTGGTGGAACATCAGTAAGTTGACTAGTGGGATTGGTAGGGCTTCGTTCTTGTGGTTGAGATAGTGGAGTAATTGGTGGTTCAAATGAAGCAATTGGAGAAGAGTGATCATTTATAGGAATGGAGGTACTATACAAGTATCAGTAGAATAATAGTCTGGACATGCTAGAGTTTAGACAGGAAAAATAGGATTAGGTGAGGTTTTGAGATCTTTAAAAGGAAATAGATCTTCTTTGAACACTATAATTCTATTAACAAAGAGAGGAGTGGAGTGTAGGTCATAGAGAATATAACATTTTTGGGAAATAGAGCAGCCCATCATAACATCTAGGATGGCTCTAGGTGAGAATTTGTCTGTTATATTGGGACAAGCAGCATAACACAGATAGCCAAAGGCTTTGATGTGAGACAGTGACAAAGGATATGAGTAAAGAGCTTCAAAGGGAGTTCAGTAGTTGAGAAACTTAGAGGGAAGTCTATTAAGGAGGTATACAACAATAGAGACACATTCACCCAAAATCTCAAGGGAACTGATGCTTGAAACTTGAGGGTTTTAGCTATCTGTAGAATAGTTCCGTGTTTTCTTTTAGCTAAACCATTTTGTTGTGGGTATACACACAAGTACTATAATGAAAAGTACCAACAGTAGCTAAAAGGGACTGGAATTCATGATTGAAAAACTCATTACCATTATTAGTTGACAAAGTTTTAACTTTTGTGGGGAACATGCTTTGAATTTGAAACAATAAAATTTCTTACTAGCACAATTGTATCATTTTTAGAGGACATAAGACAGATCCAGGTAAAGCTAGAAATGTCATGTACAATAGTAATAAAAGACTTCATTTACTATGAGTAGGAACTCTATATGGTCCCCAAATATCAAAATGTATCAATTCAAATACAGACTTAGAGGTAGGGGTGACAAAATTAAGTCCAACCCATCCAACCCAACCCAACCCTTTGAAGTTTTAACCCGCCCTATTATTAGCTCAACCCATCTTAACCTAACCCATTTCAACCCATTTAAAATTGGGTTTGATATGCAGCCAAAATTAATTCGAGAAAGATCTTGTTAAAATAATTTCAAAACACTTTTTTTCATTTGATATGTTTTATTGTAACGACCCCAAAAAGTGCTCGAAAATGTGCCTCGGAAGTGCCCGGAATCATAATTTTCATATATCTAAAAATCTACGCGTTATTTCAAATGTCCGAATTCATAATCTTGTCAGGGGGAAAAACTGAGTGAGAAATGGGTCTAACCAAAATTTTAGAGCAACTGTAGCAAAATCCAAAATTTTAAAGTATCAAATTTTAGTATATAGTGTGCGTTTTTGGCGCGACACGCCTCTGTGCTATTTTAGTCCAGTTTTTGTTGTCTGATCCAAGGCCTTTGGGTCTTGGGTCTAAGCCTTCCCACACGTGAAAATACCTATACTTAGCCCTATTTTGCTTTCATATCATACATTTCATTCCCCAATACTCACTCAAACTCTTAGGCTTATTTTTCTCCCAAATTTCAAGTGCCAAAAACCTCTCCGGATCTTAAGGAATTCAACCAAGCTTCAAGTCTCCATCTCCAATCTTCATTAAGTTTATTTCCAAAGCTAAGGTACATGGGTTTTTTTCATGGGTTCTATTCACCCATGATGGCCAAGCTTCCTTTTCTTACAAATTGTATGATTTAAAGTTGATTTATTCATGGGTCTTGTTTACTATGAAATTCACTGCACACTATGTTGGGGTTAATGAAATTGTGACTGTTTTACTATGTTTCGAGCTATGAATCTTTGATCTATCTTGAGATTTGATTAAGTTTTTTGTTGTATATTTCTTGGGGGTGTTACCAAGTATCTATTGATGGGTTTACATTGAATTTTCTATCATGATAACACTCTTGAATTGCATGGTTTTACATTAGCATTACACACTTGCCAAGTGTTTGATAAAATGCCTTTTTAAGGATTCTTTAAGTTTTGATGATCTATTTGTTGAGTTTTCATTCAATTGACTCTATGATGATTATGAACTTTATAAAGATGTGTTTAAATCATGAAAAAGTTGATGATGTTTTAGGGTTTGATTAAGCCCCTTTCTTAAGATTATACCTCTTATGAGCCTTTGATGTTGGTGTTAATGAAAGAGTAATGTTGATGATGACCCATTCTTATGATTGAAGTTAGGCTCATTGTTTGAGGTCAATGATGTTGAGAGCTACTCGTGCCATGTCTCTATGTTTATTGCAAGTTGTTACAGTATGATTATCTTCTATATTTCATGGGATAAGACTTAGCACCGAGTGCACTAGAGGCAAGTCCCCAAGTCCTAGAACTACGTGCCCCCGTAGGTGAGGGGATTAGAGGTGAGTCCCCAAATCTCTAAGAGGCGAGTACCGGAGTCTAAGAACTAGAGGTTAGTACCCGGTTCACATAAGACTTTGTGGATCCACTTAGGCATTAGGAGGTTCACCTTAGCAAGTAACTTCCCCCTTTCCTCCGATGTGGGGTTGACATCGAAATTCCGAATTGTAGCCTACTTGGTATTATTTCATGTAAGTTGGGGTTTCTTCCCACACTATGTATTATGAGCTATGCAAGTTGATTTGGATTGTAAACATAGTTTTACTTCAAACATCATCCATAGATGTCATATTGTTAGTATGTTATTCATTGCTTTTGATTATGCATTTTGCTTATGATGCGTATCTCTTGTTGCATTGCATCCCACATACTTAGTACATTCAAACGTACTAAGGAATACTCTATGCCTACATGATGTCACCAAGTAGGAACTGAAGCACCACTTGATCATTCTCCTCCTCCACGTGGCTAGTACAATTGTCTCTCAAGCTTGTTGGTGAGTCCTCCATTCAGGGGATATTGCATATGATCTGTTGCTAAGTACTAAAGCAATATTTCCTTTATTTATTTATTGACCATGAGGGTGAGCCCGATTGTTTGTCATGGCTCCTGCTCTTATCTATGTAGTAGAGGTGTTGTTGTACATGTTATGTATCTATGCTAAGAGCCTTGACTCTCTTGTTTCTTTATGTTATGATATGGAAGTTTACCCTTAGTCCCAATTCTATTGTTTATACTTATCTCTCATTGTCATTTTAATTGCTTCCGCGACCAAGGATGTGTAATGATATGCTATGAGGCTTGTTTGGGGTTCCTTAATGTTCCCCATTCGCTGGTCACGTCTAGGCCTTAGTCTTGGTTCGTGATAAAGATGGTATCAGAGCCTTGATTCAAATCTTATTCATGGTTGCGTTGTGCACCATAGCTACAAAGTTTTAGGCTGGTACCACGATCCAATAAAATAGATAAGGGAACCCCATGCAACATCACCAACTCATGGATGTACAACCTTGTATACTCTTTAGCCCCATATGTAGTCTTGACCGGTAGAAAGTGAGCCGATTTCGTTATCCTATACACCACAACCCATATGGAATCAAAATCTTTTCTAGTCTTGGCCAACCCAACCACAAAATCCATATTAACTACCTCCCACATCCAAGTAGGAATCTCTATGTCTTGGGTTAGGCCACACGACCTTTGGTGTTCGGCTTGGACTTGTTGGCAACTATGGCATTCGAAAACAAATTTTGCAATGTCTCTCGTCATGCCTCCCCACCAATACACATCTCTCAAGTCTCTATATATTTTGATGGAGCCAGGGTGGATAGAATAAGAGGAATTATGGGCTTCATCAAGAATTCTCTCCCTCAAACCATCAACACATGGAACACACAACCTACCTTGGTATCTAAGGGCCCCATCTCCCCCTTGGGAGAAAACCTCTATCTTGCCTTCTTTCACCAAGGCCTTCAACTCAAGCAAGGAGGAGTCTAGATCTTGTTTTGCTATCACCTCGTCAACCAAAGAAGATTTAGAACCATCAACAACAACAACGCCATTACCCACATCTTCCAATCTCACCCCCAATCTAGCCAACCTATGCCCCTCCCTAACCATCTCCCTTTCACCACCATCTACATGAGCTATGTTACCCATAGACACCCGATGCAAAGCATCTGCCACAACATTTGCTTACCCAGATGATAATGCATACTCATGTCATAGTCTTTAAGGAGTTCTAGACACCTCGTTTGTCTCAAGTTAAGATCTTTTTGAGTGAAGACATATTGAAGGCTTTTATGATCGGTGAAGACATTAACATGCACCCTAGGCAAGTAATGACGCCAAATCTTTAATAAATACCACGATAGCCAATTCAAGATCATGGGTAGGGTAGTTCTTTTCATGCACCTTGAGTTGCCTAGAAGTATAGGCTATGACCTTATCATTTTGCAATAGTACACAACCCAAACCAACTCTAGATGTCAGACGGGATCAATGGTCTAGGCCAATTCCTAATCACATCAATTTTCTTAGGGTCCACTTTTATACCATCCCCCGACACCACATGATCCATGAATGCAACCTTCTTCAACCAAAATTTACACTTATCATATTTAGCATGCAATCTCTCCTTCCTCTATCTTTGCAACACAACCCTCAAGTGACCCATATGCTCCTCCCTACTATGTGAGTAGATCAATATATCATCAATGAAAACAACAACAAAGGAATGAAGGTATGTCATTGAATACCCTATTCATTAGGTCCATGAAGATGACCGGTGCATTGGTTAACCCAAAGGACATTACCACAAATTCATAATGCCCATATCTAGTACAAAAGGACATCTTGGGAATATCACACTCCCTCACCCTCACTTGACGGTACCGGGACCGAAGATCAATCTTAGAGAAAAAGCTAGCCCCTTGCAATTGGTCAAACAAGTCATCAATCCTTGGAAGAGGATATCTATTCTTTATAGTGACCCTATTGAGTTGTCGGTAGTCAATACACATTCTAAGTGATGCATCTTTCTTCTTCACAAACAACACCGGTGCACCCCAAGGGGATTGGCTAGGTCTAATAAACCCCTTCTCCAACAAATCCTTCAATTTCTCCTTTAACTTATTCGACACCACCAGGGCCAAACGGTAAGGGGGAACGGAGATAGTTTGGGTGTTGGGAAGGAGATCTATGCCAAAATCTATCTCCCTTTTGGGAGGGACATCGGGAAGGACATTTGGGAAGACATCAAGAAATTCATTTACAATTGGGACCCACTCAATGGAAGGGACCTTAGACTCCACATCTTTGACTCTCACAAGATGATAGAAACACCCCTTGGAAATCAACCTATGGGCTTTAATGCATTCGATGAACCTACCCCTCACTACCACATCATGACTTTCCCACTCAAGGATGGGTTCATTTGGAAATTGAAACCTGGCCCTATGAGTCCTATAATCAATAGAAGCATAGTATACATGCAACCAATCCATCCCTAGAATAATATCAAAATCAACCATATCTAATTCAACAAGATCACAAGGTAAGATTTTATGCAAGATGCAAACCAAATAATTTCTATACAAACTCCTAGCAACAATAGATGCAGAAATAGGAATAGACACTTCATATGACTCATGCAATAACTCCGACTCAACATGGAAGTTTTTATCAACAAAGGGGGTAACAGAAGAAAGGGTGGCACCCGGATTAATCAAAGCATATACATCAAGATCAAAGATTTTCAACATATCGGTAACTACATAGAGGACCTCACCAACCCCTTTCCTTCCATGTAGAGCATAGAATTATTTGTGCCTTGGGACACCACCTTGAGGACTACCCCTACCCATGGAACCGCATTTGCACCCCGAACCTTGCCACGATTTCTTGGACAATCATCCTTCTTGTGACCAAGCTCCCCACAACCATAGCATGCACTTGTAGCCTTCAAACATGGGCCATTATGGCTCTTCCCACATTTAGGACACACACCATTAGGAGCCACAACACCTACACCTTGGGGGCTAGGGAAATCATTGGTAAACTAGATATTTGTAGCATGAGGAGGCCGTTGGCCTTGGTGGAATCGACCACCCCTAATACGAGCTCTCTTGGCCTCATGGTCACTGCTCTTCCTCAACGTTTCTTCTTCCATTTGTTCAGCATATGCCATTTACTGAGATAAGTCCATGTCACTAATAGCATAGCGGACCGGTACTCTTCACTTACCAAATCGGAGACCCCCATAACAAATTGGTCATCCTTGACCTAGAATCGGCCACCAAGTGAGGAGCATAGTTTGAAATTTGATTAAATTTGAGGGCATACTCCCTCACACTAATACCACCTTGTTTCATGTTCATAAACTCAACAAGAACCGATTAAGGAAGGCCAATTTGAATCCCTCCCAACCACCACTTAACCATTTCCCTTCTCACCTTTCCATTGATCAAACCAAATTTGGGCCACCCCCTTGAGTTGGTATGCCGCCAACTCTGCCTTCTCATTTGGCCTAACACCCATGATTGACAAAATTTTGTAGATTTCATTAATAAACTCTTGTGGATCCTCATCCACCTTTGACCCATGGAAAACTGGAGGATTCATCCTTATGATATCCCTTACCCTATCCCCCTAGGTAGTAGCATGAGTGGCTTGGACCCCTTGTTGGACTTGGTTGTCCACTACTTGGGCAAGCATTGTAAGAGTATCCCGGAGCTCAACATTGGTAGGTTGCTCCTCGGGAGTTTAGGCACGTTGTCCTCTAGTGTTCGGCATGATCTAGCATAGAAAAGAACGATCATTAAGGGAGAATACGTATCACAACTCTATAGCATGACTTAGGACATGAAGAAGGGAAACATTTCCTAAAGTGCCTCATAGCATCCAATTCATAGTCATGGCGCGCTTCACAACCATGAAAAAAGGACTCTAATAGACGTAGTGTGTTGGACTCCGAGTATCTATCAACCTAGTGTTCTGATACCAAGTTTGTCACGACCCAAGCCTAGGGCCTAGATGTGATGCGGTGAATGGGGAACCCGAAGGGACCCCAAACAAGCCTCTTAGCATATCGTCACACATCCTTGGTTGCAGAAGCATACAAAAGACATATACAAATAAAAGTAAGGGCAACAAGACTAAGGGAGAAACTTGTATAATCATTCAAGTCAAAAGTCAAAAATCCAACTCATACATAGTACACACCATGTCTAACATATACCTCTAAAACATAGAAAGAGCGGGGGCCAAGACAAAGTAACTAGGCTCACCCTCATAGTCAAAGATAACACAAGATACTATCTTTATACATAGATAATAGAGAAAAGACATAAACCAAAGTCCCCGAAGTGCAGGACTCACCTACAAGCTTGGAATAGCACCGCCTGGCCACATGGAGTTGGAGGATGATAAACTCGGGCACTAGTTCCTACATGGTGATTTCATGTAGGCAAGAGTATGCGTTAGTACATTTGAATGTACTAAGTATTTGGAATGCAATGCAACAAAAGACAAGCTTCATAATCAAAGGAATAATATAGCAATATGTCATGTATGATCAATACATAAGTAAAACTGGCTTAGGTCAATCATGCTCATACAAAATATCATATGTGAAGATGAGACTAAGCTAGCTTTCCAAGGTATGAACCCTTTGGTAGGTTGGTGATGTTGCCACCCTATCACCAAGGTGGAGATGAGTTTAAACCCTCATTCTAGGTTACTGACGATGCCACCCTATCACCCTAGAGGAGATGAGTTTAAACCCTCGTTCTAGGTTAGTGACAATGCCACCCCGTCACCCTGGTAGAGATGTGTTTTAACACTCATTCTAGGTTACTCGGGCTCTTGTCCCCCTCGATTGGGAGTGGTCTATGCAACACTTTATATAGGATTCATCATAGCTCTAATGCAATACCTTATGTAGGACTAATGATGTACATAAACTCATTTCATCATAATAACATCATTCATATCATATCTCATGCTTTGGACCTTCAATTCCTTAAGAAAACATAACCGGACATTTTATCAAACACCTTAGGGGTGTGTAATATGGGTAAAAGAGCATGCAATGTGGAGATGAAATCACGCAGGAAACTCAGTGGTAAAACCTTTAATCAACAATTTGCAACGCCCCCAAGACATTCATATCAAAACCCTTCATCAAAACCAACATTAGATCCATGATTTGAAGCACAAAACATGCTTAAACAAGCATATATTCATGTATTAAAATCACTGTGTAGTAAATTTCTCAATATTCAAGACCTATATGTAAAATCAACTTTATATCATGCATTATTAAGTAAAAGAGGGTTTAGGAACCATGGTGGAAGGACCCAATTTTTCAACAGCATATACCTTAGCTTTTGTGAAGTTCTTGAAGAAGACTTTAATGGTGATTTGAAGCTTGAATGAGGTCCTTGATGAAATCCTTAAGATTGGTCTTGAGTTTGGGACTTGAATTTTGGGTTAGAAATGAGTCTAGGTGTTTATGAAATATTGGGAAATGTTTTGGGATGATACGAGGGTGAAATAAGGCTAAGTATACGTGAAAATACATTTGGGAAAACTTAGGTTCAACAATTAGGAAAATCTGGGTGAACTAGGAAAATACAGTGCAGAAAAACCTCTCCGTGTCGCGGAGAGATCACAGACCGTCTTTGGAAATTGCACCAAGTGCAAATTTCATAATTCAATTTCTTTGCTTTATATTCGAGGTTAGATCCTTCTTTCCCTAATTTGGACCCCCTAAAAAAGAATATAAAGTCAGATTTCCGAAATTCCAAACAGATTTTTAGATATACGGAAAACAAGATTCCAGGCACTTCCGAGGCACTTTTACGGGAACTTTTTGGGGTCGTTTCAATATCTCCCCCTTAGGAACATTCATCCCCGAATGTAGAGGATATGTACAAGACAAGAATAACCATGAACAAATCAGCGCTAACATGAATGTAACATTACATTTAAAACATCACTTACAAAATCCCATTATAAGTGTGATATCATCATAAATTGCCAACTTAAACATGAATGCACATGAATGACATATGGCTGAAATGTAATACTTAGAGTCACATAAAGGACTTAGAATTAGTCTCTTAGACTTTAATGGAGTGGAAGACATGAGGGTACCACTTTTTCATGTCCGCTTCAGCCTACCAAGTAGCACTCTCAACTTGATAGTTCATCCAAAGGACCTTAACGGATGTCACCTCTTTGTTCCTCAATCTCTTTAATTGGCTATAGAAGATCTAAACTAGAACCTCCTCATAAGTCAAGTTATCCTATACAACACCCACAACATCAAGAGGCACAATGGCATTAGGATCACCAACACACTTTCTGAATATAGAAACATGGAATACTAGATGGACCAAATTCATCTCACTAGGAAACCTCAATTCATAAGACATCTTACCAATCCCTTTTATCACATCATAGGACCAACATACTTAGCACTCCATTTTCCTTTCTTACAAAAATGAACCACACCTTTCATTGGAGAAATCTTCAAATAAACCCAATCACCCACTTGGAATTCTAGGTCTCTTCTTCTTACATCGGCATAGGATTTTTTACGACTTTGGGCTGCCTCAACCTTTCCCTAATCATCTTAACCCTCTCAAGAACATCCATAACTAGATCCGGCCCCAAAAAAACCACCTCTCCAACCTCAAACCAACCTACCGGTGATCTACAACGTCTCCCATAAAGAGCTTCAAAAGGAGCCATATCGATGCTAGGGTGAAAGTTATTGTTGTAGGCAAACTCAATCAATGGAAGGTGATCATCCCAACTACCTTTCAGCTCCAAGACACAAGCCTTAAGCATATCCTGAACTGTTTGAATTGTCCTCTTGGCTTGGCCATTCGTTGAGGATGGAAGGTCGTACTAAAGTAAACTTTGGTTCCAAGACCCCTTTGAAAGATATCCAGAAGTGTGAAGTAAATTGTGCACCACAATACGATATAATTGATAAGGGAACCCCATGCAACCTCACCAACTCATGGATGTACAACCTTACATACTCTTCAGCCCCATATGTAGTCTTAACCGGTAGAAAGTGAGCCGATTTCGTCATCCTATCAACCACAACCCATATGGAATCAAAACCTTTTCTATTCTTGGGCAACCCAACCACAAAATCCATATTAACTACGTCCCACCTTCCAAGTAGGAATCTCTATGTCTTGAGTTAGGCCACCCGACTTTAAGTGTTTGGCTTTGACTCTGTTGGAAACTATGGCATTCGGAAATAAATTTGGCAATATCTCTGTTCCTGCCTCTCCACCAATACACATCCCTCAAGTCTTTATACATTTTGGTGGAGCCGGGGTGGATAACATAAGAGGAATTATAGGCTTCATCAAGAATTCTCTCTGTCAAACCATCAACACATGGAACACATAACCTACCTTGGTATATAAGGGCCCCATATTCCCCTTGGGAGAAAACCTCTATCTTGCCTTCTTTCACTAAGGCCTTTAACTCAAGCAAGGAGGAGTGTAGATCTTGTTTTTCTATCATCTCATCAACCTACGAAAATTTAGAACTATTAACAATAACCATGCCATTACCTATATCTTCAAACCTTACCCCAATCTAGCTCACCTATGCACCTCCCTAGCCATTTCCCTTTCACCACCATCCACATGAGCTAGGCTACCTATAACGATCGGCAATAGGCATAATATAGTAAGATGTCATCTATGATCAATGCATAAGTATAACTTGCTTAGGTAAATCGTGCTCATATAGAATATCATATGTGAAGATAAGACCAAGCTAGCTTTCCAAGGCATGAACCCCTTGGTAGGTTGGTGATATTACCACCCCATCACCTAGGTGGAGATGAGTTTAAACCCTCATTCTAGGTTATTGATGATGCCACCCCGTCACCTTGGTGGAGATGAGTTTAAACCCTCATTCTAGGTTAGTGACGGTGCCACCCCATCACCCTGGTGGAGATGAGTTTTAACCCTTATTATAGGTTACCCGGGCTCTTGTCCCCCCGGATTGGGCATAGTCTATGCAACACGTTATATAGGATTCATCATAGCTCTAATGCAATACCTTATGTAGGAATAATGATGTACATAAGCTCATTTCATCATTATAACATCGTTCATATCATATCTCATGCTTTGGACCTTCAATTCCTTATGAAAACATAACCGGACATTTTATCAAACACCTTGGGGTGTGTAACAGGGGTAAAAGAGCATGCAATATAGGGATGAAATCATGCAGGAAAATCAGTGGTAATACCTTTACAACATCCCCAAGACATTAATATCAAAACCCCTCATTAAAACCAACATTAGATCCAAGATTTGAAGCACAAAACATTCTTAAACAACCATACATTCATGTCTTAAAATCACTGTGCAGTAAATTTCTCAATATTCAAGACCCACATCTAAAATAAGCTTTAAGTCATGCATTATTAAGTAAAAGAGGGTTTAGGCACCATGGGTTGAAGGATCCAATAGTTCAAATGACATACCTTAACTTTGGTGAAGTTCTTTGAAGAAGACTTTAATGGAGATTTGAAGTTTGAATGAGGTCCTTGATGAAATCCTTAAGATTGGTCTTGAGTTTGGGACTTGAATTTAGGGTTAGAAAT
>JAPFFP010068048.1:0-48308 GCA_026153255.1 Solanum medicagineum
TCAAAATGGTCAAGGTATATACCCCTCAACATGGTAGATGGGCATAGCATCCCCATCAAAGTGGTCAAGGTATATACCCCTCCACATGGTAGATGGGCATAGTACCCCCCATTAAACTGGCCAAGGTATATACCCTTCAACATAGTAGATGGGCATAACACCCCTTATCAAAGTGGTTGAGGCATATCACCCGTCAAAAACGTGTGATCAACTTGCAACACTATAGATACTTTTCATGAATTCAATACATACATACAATCCCTTCATCATTATAGATCCACTTAACTCATAAGCCATGTAATAGACCATCAACAACTCAAGAATCCTTGACAAAACATTTAATCAAACACTTGGCGAGTGTACAATGCTAGTTCAAAATCATGCAATACAAGAGTGAAATAATGTTAGAAATTAATGTAAATCAACCCACCAAAACATAGTAAAACCCTCATGCAAGATAGCTCAATATCTCTTATCAAACCTCATAATATATTATAGTTCATAACTCAAAACACGCATAGTCACAATAGCCAAAACATCTCATAGTATAAGCTTGAAATAGGTAGACATGTGATTCCAATCAACATTTCATAAAACCCCAACATAATTTGTAACCATAATTTATAATAAGTAATAACCATAAGCAACACAACTCGGAAACATGCAAATTTCATAAAAAGACGGTTGGGCACCATGGGTGAAAGGACCCAATGGTTGAAATCCACATACCTTGAATTTGGGGATTCCCTTGATATAGTCTTGAATGAGAACTTGAAGCTTGAATGAAGATCTTGAGATCCGGGATTAAGCTTGGGACACTTGAATTTGGATGAAATATTTAGTTAAGTGTTAGAAAGGGTTTACAGAGTGTTTTGAGTGATATAGAGTTGAAAAATGGCCAAGTATAGGTGTTTTTACTCATAAAAGGGCATGGGGCTAAGACCCTAATGCCTTAGACCGAAACAGGAAAAACAAGGAAATCACAACATTGCTCTGTGACAAGTCCGCATTGTGGAGCCAACGCTGATGCACACTGGAAATTGAAAAGTTAACGAAAATGAAATTTTGCTACGTGTCCTCTAAAATCATAGTTATACCCATTTCCCACTCAATACTTCCCCTGATCAAGAATATGAAATCGAATTTTTGAAATCACACATGGATTTTAGGATATGTGAAAATTATGATTATGGGCATTTTCGAGGCACATTTTCGAGCATTTTTGGGGCATAACAATATCTCCCCCTTGGGAATATTCATCCCCGAATGTCAAATAAGCCTACATAAGAGAAGTAGTCATGAATATCTCAACCCAGCATGAATTCAACAAATATATTTAAACATCATTTTCAAAAATCTCAACATAAGTGTCAAAATCACCATAAACTTGTCAACATAAACATGAATGCATGCAAATGACATAAGGGATGAAACTTAAAAATTGAAATCATATAGGGGATCTGAATTAGTACCTTGGGCTTGAGTAGAGTGGAAGAGATAGGGATATCACTTTTGCATGTCTGCCTCAGCTTCCCATGTGGCACTTTCAACTTGTTGGTTCCTCCAAAGGACCTTAATGGAAGCTACATCCTTATTCCTCAACCTCTTCACTTGGTTATCTAAAATTTCTATTGGAATCTCTTCATAAATCAAATTATCTTCCACCACACCCACAACATCCAAGGGTATAATAGCATTTGGGTCACCTATACATTTTCTCAACATAGATACATGGAAACCCGGATGGACCATATTCATATCAATGGGCAACTCCAACTCATAGGCCACCTTACCAATACTCCTTAACATTCTACAAGGACCCACTAATCTTGGACTCAATTTACCCTTCTTGCCAAATCGGACCACACCCCTCATGGGTGAGACCTTCAAATAGACCCAATCACTAACTTTAAATTCAAGATCCCTTCTCCTCACATTGGAATATGACTTTTGTCGACTTTGGGTTGTTTTCATCCTCTCCCCTATCAACCTTCGATTCTCCAAGGCTTCCATGACTAAATTCGGACCCAACAAAGCCATCTCTCCCACCTCAAACCGTCCCGCGGGGGATCTACAATGCTAGCATAGAGAGCCTTGAAAGGAGTCATACCAATTCTTGAATGATAACTATTATTCTAAGCAAACATAATGAGTGTAACATGTTCATCCAAACTGCCCTAATACTTTAAAACACAATCTCTAAGCATATCCTCAAGATTTTGTATAGTTCTTTTGGCTTGGCCATGCGTTTGAGGGTGTAAGGTCGCACTAAGCTTAATCTTGGTACCAAGACCTCTTTGGAAAGACTTCAAAAAGTGAGAAGTGAATAGAGCACCATGACCAGATATGATAGACAAAGGCACCCCATGCAATCTAACCAATTCATGAATGTACAACTTAGCATAATCTTCGGCAATGTAAACGAGCCGACGTTGTCATTCTATCAACCACAACCCAAATAGAATCGAAATGCTTTCTAGTCTCAGGCAACCCAACCATAAAATCTATATTGATTTCCTCCTACTTCTAAGTAGGAATCTTTATATCTTGGGCTTAGCCACCCAGACTTTGATATTTGCCTTTTACTTGTTGACAGTGTGACATCCGGATATGAACTTGGCAATGTCTTTCTTCATACCACCTCACCAATACACCTTCGTCAAATCTCTATACATCTTTGTAGAACCAACGTGAATAGAATAGGAATAATTTTGAGCCTCATCTAAAATCTTCTTTCTCAAGTCATCAACACTAGGCACACACAATCTACCTTGGTACCTAAGGGCACCATCTCCCCCTTGGGAGAAAACTTCCACCTTACCATTTCTCACCAAGGCCTTCAACTCTAGCAAGGCGGGGTCAAGATCTTGTTTTGCCTTTACCTCCTCAATGAATAAAGAGTTAGAACCATCAACAACCACTACACCACCATTTTCAACCTCCTCCAACCTAACTCGCAATCTAGCTAACCAATGAACCTCTCTAGCCACCATCATCAACATTTTCTAGGATACCCTTATACACCCTACTTAGAGTATCGGCCACAACATTAGCCTTACCGAGGAGATAATCCACACTCATATCATAGTCTTTAAGGAGCTCTAGTCACCTTCTTTGTCTCAAGTTAATATCTTCTTGAGTGAACACATATTGGAGACTCTTATGATCGGTAAACACATCAACATGAAACTCCATACAAATAATGACGCCAAATTTTCAAAGAAGATACCATTGCGGCCAATTCAAGATCATAGGTAGGATAATCCTTTTCATGCACTTTAAGTTGCCTAGAGGTAAAGCTATCACCTTACCATTTTGTATCAACACACACCCCAATCAAATTCTTGAGGTATCACAATGCACAACAAACTCTTCCAACCCTTCTGGTAGAGACAAGATAGGAGCGAAACAAGATTATCTTTCAAAGTTTGTAAACTCTTCTCACATTCATCAGTCCACACAAAGTTTTCCTTCTTTTGGGTCAACTTAGTCATAGGAGAAGCAATAGAAGAGAACTTATTCACAAACCTCTGGTAATAACTCGTTAAACCCAAGAAACTTCTAATGTCCAATGGGGTCAAAGGTCTAGGCCAATTTCTAATTACCTCCGTCTTCTTAGGATCCACCTTAATACCATCACCTGACAGCACATGACCTGGAAAAACAACTTCTTTCAACCAAAACTCACATTTTTCATACTTTGCATGCAACCTCTCCTCCCTCAAGATTTGCAATATCAACCTCAAGTGATCCAGATACTATTCCTCACTATGGGAGTAGATCAAGATATCATCAATAAAAACCACCATAAACACATCAAGGTAGGGTTTAAAAACCCTATTCATAAGATCCATGAAGATAGTCGGTGCATTATTCAACCTGAAGGACATCACCACAAACTCATAGTACCCATACCTAGTCTGGAAGGCCGTCTTGGGAATATAACACTCCCTAATTTCACTTGGTGATACCCAGATCGAAGATCAATCTTAGAGAAGTGACTATCCCCTTGAAGTTGGTCAAAAAGATCATTAATCCTTGGTAGAGGGTACTTATTCTTTATGGTGACTCTATTAAGTTGCTGGTACTCAATGCACATTCTTCACAGACAACACCAGTGCACCCCAAGGTGATTGACTAGGCTTTATAAAACCCTTCTCCAGCAAATCCCTCAATTGTTCTTTCAACTCCTTCAACTCCGCTGGGGTCATACAGTAAGGGGGAATAAAAATAGGTTGAGTATAGAGAAGGAGGTCTATACCAAAATTTATTTCCCTTTCGGAAGGAACTCCGGGAAGCTCATCGGGAAAGACATCAAGGAACTTATTAACCACAGAGACCGACATTATAGGAAGGACTTTGGATTCAACATCCCTAACCCTCACAAGATGATAAAGACACCTCTTAGAAATCAACTTTTGGGCTTTAATGCAAGAAACGAATCTAACCTTGACCATCACATCATAACTTTCCCACTCAAGGACGGGCTCATTAGGGAATTGGAATTTGACCCTATGGGTTCTACAGTCAACAGGAGCATAATACGCATGCAACCAATCTATCCCAAGAATGACACCAAAATCCACCATATCTAATTCAACAAAATCATAAGGCGAGATTTTACGTAAAATGAAGACGGGGCAATTTTTATAGACTCTGTTAACAACAACAGACTCACCAATGGGGGTAGACACTTCATAGGGTTCACACAATAATTTGGGGCTAACATGAAGCTTTTTGGCAACAAAAGGAGTAAAAAAAGCAAGAGTGGCACCCGGGTCTATCAAAGCATACATATCAAAATCGAAAATCTTTAACATACCTGTGAAGCACCATGCCAAATCTAGTGACCCCTAGAGGGGTATGGTTAAGGAAGTCGACGGTCATCCTCATGACTCTTAGCAACCCATGGACAATCAATAATCTTGTTGCCCCTCTTACCGCAGGAAAAGCATGCACCCGTGCTCCTCTGACATGTGTCACTATGATTTTTTCCACATGTTCGACACCTAGGATGGGTCACTCCACCAATACTACTAGGTTTAGCATACAGAAGCCTACCTTCAAATTGAGCCATTCTTTGCCTCCTTTGGAGGCCACGGGGAAATCTCTCATCTTATGCCCAATAACACCACACTTGAAACAACCCTCAATTCCCGTGAAACACTCCCCTTGATGTTTCTTGCCACACTTTTGACAAGTGGCAAAAGGGATCCTTTTGTCCTTGTACTTGGGAATTGGTAGACTAGTATAAGATGAGGCACCACCAACTCGGGGCCTCTTAGCCTCACTCCCCTTCCTCTTATTCCTCGAATTCTCTGGGGCACCCACTTGATGATTGAGTTGAGCGGTTACAACTGTGGCCAATAGTGATAGAGTTTACAAACCTCTATATTTGACATGTCACCATTGGGAAGTTGACCCTCAAGTGAGGGTTGGTCACCACCTTGTTCACCACCCTGAGTAGCTTGAGATATGTTCTGAAATGTAATGATTAAGAATGATAAATACGCCTTAGTGAGGTTAACTCTATCGCACGATATAGATCATGAAGAAGTGGAACATTTCCTAAAACGCCTTATAGCCTCTCACTCATAGTTGTGGTGCACTTCACGACCATAAACAAGACTCTAATCGATGGTGTGTTGCATTCTGAGGACCATAAACAATCTAGTGCTCTAATACCAAGTTTTTCACGACCCAAGCCTAGGGCCTAGACGTGACACGGTGAATGGGAACTCGAAGGGACCCAAACAAGCCTCTTAGTATATCAATTATACATCTTTGCTTGTGGAAGCAAGATAAAAAACAAGAATATAAACAAGGAAAAAAAGGGACTAAGGGAATTCTTGACATTTTCCGTAGATACATCAATTGTTCCAATAACACCTCTAAACATAGATTGGGCGGAGGCCAAGATAATTTTCGGGCTCACCCTCATAGTATCCAATGTTAAACATAAGAGATAACAAAAGCAAGAGAAGCATAGCTAGTGTCCCCGAACTTGAGGACTCATCAAAAGCTTATCTTCAAGATGCCAAAATAGCCACGTGGAGGATGATTTTGAGGAGCTCCAGTTCCTACATGTCATCATCATGTAGGAATAGAGTATGTGTTAGTATGTTTGAATGTACTAGGTATGTAAGATGCAATGCAATAAGAGTTAGGCAACACCATCAAAATGCACAATTATAAGCAAGGGATAAGTGATGTCCTATCAAAATATAGCATATTTGATGCCTGAAAGAAGAGATTTTCCAAGTCTATGAGAAGAGCATACGAGTCGTAGCCCAAGCAATGACTCATAATAGTGGGTCATAGTAGTCAAGTCCAAAATATCAAATGCTAGCTATGAATCCCCGATTATGACTCGTAGGTCACCCAATGAGTCATATTTGTGAGGCGTAATTGCTGCCAGCTATATTTTCTATTTAATTTTTAGAGTGTGTTTGTAAATAGTATAAATAGAGAGACTATGAATATTTTTCAGATTCCATCACTATTAATATTCTCTTTTCAATATTTCTAAGGTTTAGTGTATATTTCATTTTTTAATTTAAAGACCCATTTTGGGGGATTGAAAATCACATTGTACTCATCTTCCATTAATCCAAGCTTATGGTTTTCAACTCAAAGGTGTTTTTGCTCTTCATTGTTTTGGGTAATCTCTCAACTATGTCTCTCATATTCATTATTGTTGATTTTGCCTTAGCCATGAGTAGCTAAGCACCCACAACTTAGGGTTGTGGGAACCATGAGAAGTTGACTTGAAATAACCTATAATTTGTGCATTTCTTTGATGGGGTTTTTTTCCATGTATTGTTTATTTTTCTTCGCTTTGATTGTTGGTTAGTGTTGACCAACACCAAATTATGGCTACTATCATGATCCCCACCAAGGTAGTGACAAATAGGAAAAAAGAAGTAGATGATAGGATTCGGTTGATGTTTTCTCGTTTAATCAACCAAACCTAACCAAGGGGAGGATGACTGGGACAATGAGTAATGGTTAGTTAGCACACCTTGGTTGCCGACAAACAGCCATGGTGAAATTCGACATTCACCTTCACAAGAGGGTTGGAAGAACCTAAGTTATCGTCTTGCATACGAATTCCTAATTAGAGTTATGTTGTCAGGGTAATTGAGTCAATGAATCATGCGGAACACAATTCCCAAGTTGTCCCTCAATTTGATTGTCTTCTTGCATAAATAGTGTAGTGTTTATTTTTGTTCTTCATTTTGAATCACAGACCCCCCCTCCCATTTTAGTGAATATAGTGATTAATGCTTGAAATAATCGTTAGTGGATCAACTTAGTCAAGCCCCGTATTCCCTGTTGATTCAACCCTAACCTCTGGTTAGGTTTATACTTGACTGCAACCACATTACTGTTAGAGCGTGAACATCAATAAGTATAATAACAACATGACATGCATGATCAATGCTTGAAGTAAAACATGCTTGTATAGAACATGTTACATATGTAGGAAGAGACCATCATCATAGACCAAGCAAACTATTACTTGAAATCTAAGGCATATAATCCTCTTGGAAGGTGATTGAGGTATCTACCCCTCAATTGGTAGATGGGCATAGCACCCCCTCCCCCCATTAAAGTGGCCAAGGTATATACCCCTAAACATAGTAGGATGGGCATAGCACCCCCAATCAAAGGTGCCAAGGTATATACCCCTCAACATGGTAGATGGACATGACGCCCCCTCCCCCATCAAAGTGGTCAAGGTATATACCCCTCGAAATGGTAGATGGGGATAGCACCCCCATCAAAGTGGCCAAGGTATATACTCCTCAACATGATAGATGGGCACAACACCCCCTATCAAAGTGGTTGAGGGATATCATCCCCTCAACAAGGTATAGTAAACTTGCAACACTATCGATGCTTTTCTTGAATTAAATACATACATAGAATCCCTTCAACATCATAGAGGCACTTAACTCATAAGCCATGCAATAGACCATCAACTACTCAAGAATCCTTAACACGACATTTTATCAAACACTTGGTGGGTGTATAATGCTAGTTCAAAATCATGCAATACAAGAGTGAAATAATATGAGAAAATTTAATATAAATCAACCCTCCAACACATAGTAAAACCTTCATGCAAGATAGCCAGAAATCTCTTATAAAACCTCATAATAGATTATAGTTTCATAGCTCAAAGTATGCATAGGCACAATAGACAAAACATCTCATAGTATAAGGTTGAAATAGGTAGACATATGATTCCAATCAACATTTTATAAAACTCCAACATAATTTGTAATCATATTATAATAAGTAGTACCCATAAGAAACACAACTTGGAAAGATGCAAATTTCATAAAAAGGAGGTTGGGCACCATGGGTGAAAGGACCCAATGGTTAAAACCCATATACCTTGAATTTGGGGATTTCCTTGTTCTATTCTTGAATGAGAAAATGTAGCTTGAATGAAGATCTTGAGATCTAGAATCAAGCTTGGGCCACTTGAGTTTGGATGAAATATTTAGTGAAGTGTAAGAGAGGGTTTTGAGTGATATAGAGTTGAAAAATAGCTAAGTGTACATGTTTTTATGCATAAGAGGACATGGGCCAAAGACCCCAATGACTTAGGCCAAAACAGAAAAAAATAAGGAAGTCACAAACTGTTCCGCGATGGATGCGCATCATGGACCCAATGCGGATGCACACTGGAAATTGAAAAGTTGGCGACAATGAAATTTCGCTATGGGTCCTCTAAAATTGGGGTTATACGCATTTCTCACTCAATATTACCCCTTAATCAAGAATATGAAGTTGAATTTTTTCAATATCAGGCACGGATTTTGAGATATATGGAAATTATGATTATGGGTATTTCCGAGGCATATTTTCTAGCACTTTTGAGGCGTTTCACAAAATGAGGTGGAAGCTAGAGATATTTGGAAATGGAATAAAAATGTGTTCTAGCTCCCATAAAAATGAGTGGATGCCTAATGAATGAGCGAAAAAGAAAAATAATGTGAAAACAAAAGGCAATGAGCTAAAATTGAGAATAAGGAACCCAAAAAAGTTTGAAACAGGAGAAGGGGAAAATGAAGTGAAAAATGATAGTGTTGGTAAGGCAAAAATATAGAAAAATTCAGTGTCAAAGAGGTCCTTGGTCATTGTATTCCCAGAATTATCATACCAAAGCCCCCTGAGCCTATGTTACAAGCTAATAAAGTTCTAAAGTGATCCCAGTCCAAGTAGTGAAATGTTATAGTCATGAGTATAAGGGAAAACATTTAGTATTGAACATGATATTTGAATGTCTTTTGTGAGAGTGAGTGATTTTGTGTAGTCCCAAGAATTGAGTCTGAAAATATCATCATGAGTAAGACATGGGACTTCTTTTGGTGAGAGCACTTGTATTGCACTATTGGTTTTAGACTAACTCAGTGATTGTTGATTATTTATGATTTCCTTGCTTGTCATCGTTACATAGTTAGGATGTGTTGATCTGCATTAGTTTGCTTGATAGCTATTTGATATACTTTTATGAGTGGTGTGGGTATCTGTGCTTGAGTTTGAAATTAGATGTGCCATTAGATTGAAGTCTGTGTGTTACTGTATTGCCTATGTACATTGAGTCTGTCGCTTGAGGCCAAGCAATGATTTTAAGTTAAGGGTGTTGATGTGTTGTCAAAATGAAACACTTTTGATGCTTGAAACTTGAAATTTTATGTGTTCTCATAATGATATTAGTAAATTTGATGTGTTTTTATATTTGTTTTGCAGGATTATAGGATTGGCAAGATTTTGGGCTACGTGTGTAGGAATTGTTCTACAATACCCTTTACGGGCTATGGAAGTTTCCAAGGGCCGTAGAGTGGGTTTCGTAGCAAAATCCAGTGAAGGGGAGATTTTCTAAAGTTGAATCTATAAACATACAGACGAGCCGTAAAACATTGTATGAGTCGTAGACATGGTGTCGTACCCTAAAGATCAACAAGTGGGAAGTTTTTGAAAAGTCATCAGACGAAACCCTTCACGGACTATATATAGATAGGTCTCATAGAAGTCAACCCCAGAATTAAAGATAAAGTCCACGAATCCCTAACTATGGGCTGTAGAACTTTATATGGTCTGTAGAGATGCCCGCAGTGCCTACCGACCCAGTTCTCCTACTTTGATTTGGCTTTGTATTTTAAATATTATAAATTGGTTGATTAGGTTACTTTTCATAAAGAAAAGAGTAGAACAGTGAGGAACCAGTGAGAAATATCGCGAGACACTTGGAGAATAATATTTTGTGATCTTAATTCATACTTGTGATTTCATTGAAGAGCTTGCATTTCTTGTTCTTAATTTCATTCATGTAAGTGCTTAATTATGATATTCAATATCATGGTTCTTACATCTACAATGATAATGAGTAGTTAACTCCACAACTAGGGTTGTGGGAACGATGAAGAACTAACAAGGTAAAACTAGATAATTCGTAATTCTTGGGAAGTGTGCATGTATGTATTAATTAATTCTCTTCATTTTGATTGCTTTTTAATGGTGTCCGACAACTTGCCTAGTGTTACTAACCCGATCAAGATAGTAATGAATAGGAAAAAAGATTAATTAGCAGGATTCGGTTGATATTTCTCGTCTAATCAACCAAACTTGATCAAGGGGAGGTTTTACTGGAATAATTGGTAAGGGTTAGTAATGTCACATTGCGGGGATGGATCAAATCACATAGCGAAATTTACCCCTCGCCTTGATCAAAGGATTTGGTAAACTTAACTTACTGTTCTACATGCTACACACTAGAAAAGAATTCGATTATCTAGTAACATCAAGTTAGGGAATCATGGGTAGCACAATACCCTAGTTACTCTTCTTACTTATTTCACACACTTGACTTAGCTTAGCATTTCTTTCTAAAGTTTTATAAACCCCCATCCTTTGGGGAGATAAGTAGGTTAATCAACTCAAATTGCTTGAAATTTCTCTAAGCCTACCATATTCCCCGTGGATTCGACCCTAACCTTTGTTAGGTTATATATCTTGACAATGACCGCTTTAACATTTAAGAAGGATGTTTAGCTTGGGCGACATAAATTACCGCGTGAATATCTACAAGTTCATATTCATAATTACTTGAAAATTAGTGATACCTACATTCCAATTGGGTTATCTTCTGATTATATGAGATCGACTTTGTTTTTCTTTTTGGTATTGGGGGAAGAAAAGATATGGCTAAAGTTAGAGCCACTAAACACAATTACTTCTTGGGACAATTTGGCTCGTAAGTTCCTAATCAGATTTTTTCCCTTAGGGAAGACAATAAAGTTACGGAGTGAAATCTTGAGTTTCAAATAGAACTCGGGAGAAAATTTGTACAAGCATGGGACAAGTTTAAATCTTTACTTATTAGTTGCCTTCACTATCATCAAACTAACGAGGTACTGGTCCACACCTTTATTGAAGGGTTAGAACCCAACGCCAAAATTTTTCTTGACTCTATTACAGGTGGATAAGTTCTATAAAAGATATATGATGATTTGTCTGAACTACTAAATCAAATATCTCAAGGAAATCTTGAGTGGAAAGGAGGGTGCTCTAGGCCGATGGTGCAAAAGCAAGTAGGGATGCTAGAAGTTAATACTGCAACAGCCTTAATAGTACAGATTGCAACAATGCAGAATCTGATGACCACATATTTCAACAATTTGGCATTAGGGAAAACTACACCTCAATTAATGTGGTACAACCACAACCAACTTAGTGTGAGGTGTGTGACAATTGTGAACATATGTTTGAGTATTATAGAGCCAACGAAGAGTCGGTCAACTTTGTGGTTAATGCACCGAGGGTTGGAGGCCACCAGAACTATGGTAAAACTTACAATCCAAGTTGATGAAACAACATGAATTTCTCATGGGGTGGAAATCAACAAAATCAACACCAAGGGAAGAACCTATTCAGACCACAAGGAAGAGGACAACATTATAATTAGTAAGGCCAAAGAAGCCAGCAAATTGACAAATTAGGAAACATGAGTGTTGAGGACATACTGAAATAATGCATGGCTAACCAAGTTAAGTCTGCTGCAGAGGTTCACCAAAGCCAGCTAGCAACCTAGAATTTAGAGAAGCAACTTGGAAATTAGTAAGTTCTCAAAATTCTTGCCAGCAAAGTAGTTTGCCAGGTTACACTAACCCAAACCCCAAGTAGGTGATTGTTGTGAGTACCCATAGTAGTCACCACTAGTTAAGGTGGCTCCTTAAAGTAAGAATATTGAGGGAAAATGCAAGGGAAAGTTTGTTAAAGAAGGTGAATCAAGAATGCCAAAAGTTAATGGTGAACCAAAAGCAAAACCAAGCAAAACCACCTTCTCCATTTTCACAAAAGTTCAAAAAGAAGAAGGACAAAGCATGCTTTGAGAAGTTCATCAACTTATTGAAATAAGTACATAATAAGTTGCCTCTGTTTGATGTATTGTAGGGATCATAAAGTATGCCAAGTATATCAAGGACATAGTGGCTAACAAGTCAAGTTAGGTGAGTATGAGATAGTGGCACTCACTGAGGAGTGCAGTTCTATAATTTTGAACAAGTTTAGGCTCCCAACTAAATAGCAAGATCCTGAGAGTTTCACGGTGTAGGTGAGCATTGGAAAGTGCATAAATACAAGAGGGCTCCATAAGTTGGGTGGTAGTATCAACTTGATGCCCAGTTCTACGTTCAATAAATTGGGTCTAGAAGACCCTACCATAATTTTGTTGCAACTGGTGGATTGCTTAATGGCTAGGCCGGAAGGATCATTGAAGATGTTTTAAACCAAATGGGATCCCTAATATTCCCATGGACTTTGTAATTCTAAACTTTGAGCCCAACTAAGAGGTTCCTTTCATCTTGGGATGCCTATATTTTGTAACAGGAAGGGCATTGATTGATGCAGCTGCGAGGAGACTAACCATGAGGGCACTTGATAAGGTGGAGGTATTTGATGTTTCTAAGGCACTCAAGTTTCTTGTTGTTTATGAAGAGTTGTATGCGATAACAGTGATTAATAAAGAAGTTGCAGCAAAGTGTGTGTTGGCAAGAGACCCTTTGGAAAGAGTATTGATAGATCACGATATTGAAGGTGATGCTGAAGTAAAAGAACTGATTCATGTTTTAGATATTCCTAGTGTAAGCATGTTGAAAAGCATGTGGAGCCATTGGATAGAGTGTTAGGTCCCTCACCCAAGCAATCAATTGATGAAGCTCTTAAAGTAGAGTTGAAACAACTTTTGTCCCATATCAGGTATGCCTTTCTTGGTGACAATAATACTTTACTTGTAATTCTTTCATCTTTGTTGTCTAAAATGCAGGTTAAAGTAGCTCTGAAAATGCTTAAAAGGTGAAACAAAGCTATGGGATGGAACATAGCTTATCTACATGGGATTAGCCTATCTTTATGTATGCACATGATCTTCATGGAAGAAGGGCATAAACTAGTTGCACAGTCATAGGGCAGACTAAATCCAGTGATGAAGGATATGGTGAGAAAATAAATAATCAAATGGATGGATGCAGACATCATATATGGTAAGTGGATAATCCCAGTCCAATATATCCCTAAAAAGGGTGGGTGATGGTGATCACAAGCAACAAGAATAAGCTGTTCCCTACTAGAACAATCATTGGATGGCGCATTTTTATGGACTATCACAAGTTACATGACGCAACAAGGAAAGGCCACTACCAAGTTTCTTTCATTGATCAAATGCTGAGCTAGTTGGCTGGGCAAGAGTACTACTGCTTCTTGGATGGGTATTCAGGGTATAACCAGATCACCATTGCTCTTGAACACCAGGAAAAGATGAATTTTACTTGTCCATATGGAATATACGATTTCAAGCATACGCCCTTCGAACTTTGTAATGCTCTTTTCCATAGTCAAGAGGGGGTTGAATTGAAATTTTAATATCGATGACTAAATTTGTTTAACAATAGACTAATTTGAACAGTAATTCGCATAGAAACAATAATAATAAAATTGACAGCAAGCAATATTATACTAGTTTGAAACACCAATGTGGTGCCTACTTCCAGTCCCCTTTAGTCATAATGGGTTCATTTAAAGCTCAATGTTAAGTAATGGATTACAAATGGATTTTCACAAAGTCTGATACGCAAATCAGAACCTCAACTTCTGTCAAGAAAGCCTAGTCTAGAAAATCTAACTTTTCTCTCTTTCTTTACAATGTTCACATAGGTTTTTCTCTCTTTCTTTACAATGTTCACATAGGTAGTACAATGTTTGTATTGAGTAGAAGAGTAGAGCTTTAGGCTAGATCTATTTTCTTTTTGAGAACTTGTGCTCGATTTTTAGAAAGAGAGCTACTATATGAGGCTTCCAAATTCTAGATGTTGGAGATTCCTTGACCCTAAGAATTTCTTCCAATCAAGTATTAAGGGTTCCTTTATTGGGAATGTATGAAGATTGACTGGATATCTTTCTTTCTTTCCAAGATGTGATTTGCTGCAATCTAGCTTGCTTGATAGCTTTCCTTCTTTCCAAGATATGATATGCACCAATCAGGGATATGGTTCCTTGAGATTCTCCTTGGTTTCTTATCTTCCTTTTTCCGAAGTTACTCCAAGGACCTTGTATGTTGTCCATTCATCTTTCCCTTTTTAACTTTTCTTGCAAATAAGATTATCAAAATACATTAGATGTTAACAATCTCCTCCTTTTTGATGATGACACTTTAGTGTGCTATATAGATACTTCCCTTTTTCAGTTAGGTAGATCCCCTAGCTATGTGATTCCTTAGAGGATCATCAATCGACTCGACTCCCCATCTCCATGCTCCCAGTGAGCCTACTAAAAACTGCAGAGCAAATAGAGCACAAGCATACATATTGCAAACACACATATTTCTCCCGTTTAGCAGAATCAAAAAGGAAAGCATCATAAGCATATGTACAGACAAAAGAAAGTGCACCTCAGGGTCAGACCAAGTTCGGGGAGATCAAACCCCAATACTACAAAACCAAAAGAAATTCTATGAACAGAAACATATTCTAGTGGCGGCCTAGGAAGTATTTCGGAGTGTTGAGCACATTTCTGCAAAAAGCATCATAGGACTGCTCAACATTCTTAGAGAAGGTTGAATAGGCATTCTAGACAGAGACAGCAAGGTTATTATTGGACGAGTTGACTCCAGTGTTCAAAGAGTCAACTTGCTTGATGAGTTTGTTGACAGAACGTACACGTTCCTTCTTAAGTTCATCAACATCCATACGCATCTTTCCCAAATCAGTGCTACAATCCTTGCTGAGTTGAAGAATCTTAGCGAGATTTTCAACATACCTTGCATTGCATAAGTTAAAGAAGAAAGAGAAGCCTTGATATTATTTACCTCCTCTGTGAGGATAGCAGTAGCGTCCATTGAGATCTTAGTCAACTTAGGAGTCTTTGCCTTTCCCTTCATAGAGTCCGTTTTGTGCCATTATTGTCAATGAGAATATATCCCATGCTAGAAAAGGTGCGGGAGTCATAAGTGGCAGATACTTCAATGGCTTGGAAGCCTAATAAATCCACTTGAGACTCACTAAGAATGCAAGAGATGAGCAAACTATATAGGTAAGGCTTACAGAAGGGTTTGAATCCTCAGTGCTTTCAAGCATGTATTCTCTAATCCAGATGACCCAGTTGATGTGATATCTTGAGAAGGTAGTATAGGATGAAACATCTCTGTTTGAGATGCTATTGACAGATCCCTTTCTAGGCACCAATGTGGTGGCAATAATATGAGATAAGATTCTATGCTTAAAGCAAAGAGACAGAGGACCAAAATTAGGGGAATCAGAGTGGTCTTCTAAAAGAAATGCCCTTGCCTCCTCCCAGGATACTTCAAAGTCTTCGGGCTAGTTGCCATTCATGTATAATATATCACCGAAGAACTCACATCAAAACATTTCTGAAAGAATTGACTATTAATGACAATACAAACTCCCAGAACAAGAGATTCTAAGTCATTACCATTTCCAGCCTATAGAAGATTTACATAGAACATGCAGACCTCTTTCTCATAGTATTCTAATGCATAGAGCCTAAGAAGAAGGGAAAGTTTTTGTGCATGAAGAAAGACACTAACTTTGCAGTAGGAATCATCTAATTGTTCAAGATTCACTACTCGACTAGGGACAATAGGCCTTTTCTGAAACCCTCGAATCTTGCTTTTTCTTCAACACCCTAGAACCTATGCTACTCATCAACACCCAGGGGTTCAGGAGGACAAGGACAATGGTTTTTTTAGGGTTTTTCTTCATGATAGAGGTCTTTATTTTGTAGAAGGTGGGACGAATGGAGGATTCTAGCTCAGATGTATCTAAGGAGATGAAGTCAATTTTAAGAGAGGAACTGTAATCACAACTTTTTTGGGAGAGCATTGAGCGGGTGCAAGTCATGGTGAGAGGTTGAGAGAGAAGAGAGAGAGGGAGAGTCAGGAAAAAGTGAGATGGGGAAGATGAGAAGATTGAAGGAGAAGAGAGGCCTTTAAGAGGGGGAAAGGATTATACGAATGGACTTTTGAAGGCGAAAGGGAGAAAGAAATGAAGAGTTTCACTTTACAAGGAGGTGCAGTAATGCAGAGGGTCATGATGGCTAGTAAGTGGAGAAAAGAGAGATAAGAAAAGAAAATAAATAAATCTAAAATCAGTGCAATAATGACAGGAGATATTTTGGTCTGAAAAAGCGCATAATAAAAGGAAAGAAAATATAATTTCTTTAATTTGGAAATATAACGTTTCATTTTTCTCGTAGGTAAGAAAATCTTTCTTCAAACAAAGGTTTGATAAAATATCTGCGAGTTGATTTTCGATGTTGATGAAATCCAAGGTGTAATCTCCTTTTTCAACATGGTCACGGATAATGATGCTTAATATCAATGTTCTTTTCTTTAGAGTGATGCACAATGTATTTATATAAATTGATTGCACCCAGTATTATCACAAAAAAATAGGAACCTATTTAAAAGACAAGTTGAAATCTTCAAGTTGATGCATGAGCTAAAGCAGTTGAGTACCAGCTTCCTATAGCCACATATTCAGATTCGGTGGTTCATAGTGCAACAGAGGTATGTTTTTTTCTTTTCCAGGAGATGAGTGACTCTCCTAGTAGGTGACACGATCCATAAGTGCTTTTCCTATTGCAGTCGCCAAAGTTCCACCTCCATTTTAGAGGATACAGTGGTTGCTGTCAAGAAATAGAACCTAACAAAGGTTAGGGGCGAACCCACAGGGAATACGTAGACTGAAGAGAATTCACCAATTTGCAATCCGAATGATTGACCAACTTACTTCCCCAGAGAGAGTGGTGTTAAAATAATCAATGAGAAACATAACTAAACTAACTATCACAACAGATAAGTCAATATGGAGAGAAACTAGGGGTGTTGTGTTCCCCATGATTCCCCAACTCAGTATCACTAGATAACCTGATTCTTTTCTAGTATATATCATACAAGATGGTATTTAATGTTCACCAAGCCCTTTGATCAAAGGTCAGTGGTAAATTTCACTATGCAACTTAGCCCATCTTCATAGTGTGCTTTACTAACCCTTACCTATTAGTCCCAGTACAACCTCCCCTTGGCCCAGCTTGGTATATTCGTCGAGAATACATCAATCGAATCCTGTTAATTAATCTCTTTTCCTATTCATTACTACCTTGGTCTAGTCAGTAATACTACGCGAGTTCTAATGTTGGCCACCACAAGAAAACATGCAAAATAAAGAGAGTTAATTAATAAATGCATACACCTTCCAAGAATCATGAATTGTCCGATTTTACTTTGTTAGTGCTTCATAGTTCCCACAACCCTAGTTGTGGATTTAGCTACTCATGTTATGTGTAGATGCAAGAATTATGAATTGAAACGACATAATTGAACACTTACACAATAGAATTAATAACAGGCAAAATCCAACTTCAATGAAATCCAAATACAAGTGTTCTCAAACACTCTATAGTATGATCCTACAATTTTCATTCTCTAAATATTGAGTTCTGTAACTACTAGGCAAAAAATTCTGAAAAATAACCTAAAAAACCTATTTATAATAATTAAAATTCAAGTCCTAAACAAAACAGGATAACTGGTCAACACGCCATACGAAAGGTGTTTTACGGGCCATATTGTATTCCACGGCCCGTAAACGGTGTCTCATACTCAGTTGTTGGAAATTTAGACTTCAACTGTACAACACCCCTATACAACTCGTAAAGTGATTTACGACCCTTAAAGGGGGCATCATCTGATGAGAGTCCTGAAAGTCCAAGTCTCTGATCCTCAGGGCGCGAACCATCTTCTGCGACTCGTAAAACCTTCTACGGCTTGTCTACATATTCGTAGAACAAGCTTCAAAAAGCAAAGTCACACCCAAAGGCAGAGTGACACCCATTGCCGATAAGGCTCGGGAGAACCAACCTGTATCCATGCGCTTTCTATACATGTTATAAGGGATTTCTATATTCAACATGCCTTTAAGAAAGTAAACAGTAATAACAAGCCAAAAGGAGACACATATGACTAGGCCGTTGGGGCAACATTGTCTAAAGTACGAGATATGACCACACTTTAATTTATATAGTCTACAAAGCTTCTAGATAAGGAAAAGTATCTGATAAAGGTTGGGACAAGCCCCGCCTCGACTAACTATAGAATACAAGAATATAAGCTCTAGACACAGAAAGCTACGAAGCAGCCTGGAGCTTGGTAACAACAGCTGGATATCCTGTACTCCTACTGGGGAGATCTACTAGCACCTATACCTGCTGCATGAAATGCAGGTCTCCCATAAGGGACGTCAGTATGAAATAATGTACCAAATATGTAAGGTACAAAATATTGTATATGAAGTAACAACTCAAATGAAACTATACACTGGTGTAGGATAAGAGACCACCTTTAGTTATACTGGGGATCATGTACTTTATGTTCTTTTTATTACTTTACCTTTACTATATAATCTGTGCACAGCATGTAATACAAATTACTAGGTGATCAGTGGTAAATATATATCGAGATCGGCCCTAGATAGGCTTTTCTTTTCACCCCCTTGGGCTACCTTCCCCCTTCCCCCATGATAGGATTGACCCTGGCTAGGTGATTCTTCGACCCCTCGGGTTACCACCCATCAATAAGCAATATACTTTACCTTTCAATTACCTTTCAGATGATTCTTTTGGTGGTCATAATATTGGAGTTGTAGGACTATAGATGTAGCATGTGACATGTAAATAATCATACAAGACAATATGACAATGAAAAGAGTATGTTACACAAATAATGAAATGCGTATGAGATGAAACAACTCGTGAACTTTATTTAGTAACAAGAACCCATGTAACTTGGTATCCATATACGTATACAGATTTAAGGTGACTATGTATGGGAGCATATGAACATGCGAAAGAGTGGAGACACGGTGAATAGTTGTTACGGAGTTGGTAAGTATCTTTATGTGCCAAGGAGGAATCTATGTTTCATGCCAAATAATATGAAATCAAGTAGCCTTACATACCTCCTGTACAACCTCGCTATTACCTCCAGATAACCTTTCCTTCATCCAAATATTTATCTACAATATAGTACGTGATAAAACTAGCATTAGCAGCCAATAGATACATCTTGGCAGCCCAATCTCATAAAAAACAACACACGAGCAGCAAGCGTATAATTATAAACCCGAGCGTATTCTTTCAACTTTTTCGCCTCTAATTGTATTTTCTAATACACATTCTCATATACATATCATGTGTAGCCTGTTTTAGTGCCATAACAGTCTTACAACATCCCACAAAGAACAACACATAACAATTTTACACAACATACAAAATAGGCGGCACAACGTTACATCCCTTCGCTACATTTCGACGTCGACAATTCCAAACCTGTTCCAACTTTAACCAAACATTCCCCACCATATAAAGATATTAAAACAGTCCTAAAATAGTGAAAAAATAATTCTAAACTATATGAAGATGTGAAACAACAATCTCCGATTATCAGCCCACAAGTTGTTATCAAGAGCACAATTACGATATCGCACAACAACTCATTTTTGTGGACTGTAACAATGGTGCAACATCCTTGTTATATCACTACAAAACTAAACCTTGTTAAAAACACAAACTTTACTTCATATTCCGTCCAACCATGAAGAGAAAAGTCTCTTAATCAACAAGAAAAGTGCACAACAATCCTTAGGACACATGTTGTCCAAAAATTTCAGCATAAACACCAGCCTAGTCTCTTGTATTTCATAAGAAAACCATACTAAACACATAACTATTCTTACTTATATTTACCCTAAAGTTGTAGGGCTTCTCCAAGAACCCTAAAAGTATCCTGTGGCTACTTTGCAAGGCTAAGAAAGAGTAGAGAGAAATCTTGTGAAAGTTGATTTTGTTTTTCCAAGTTAGGAATGATTTAAAGGTGCTACTTCTAAGACCTTTTTAAAGGAGCCTTTGGCCGACTTTCTCTTGAATATTTAGCCTATTTAATCAAGTTAGTAATAACATTTTTCCACTTTCACTTGGGCCTTAATGGGTTGCAAATTGATGGGCCTTTGCTGCCCATTTTTCCCCTTTCCCTTTAGTTATTTGGGCCTAAATTATCAAATGAATTGTAATGGGCTTGGGCCCTTTTTATATTCTTCTTGGGCTAAAAATATTTTCCATTTATGAAGCTACAACATGGGCCAAAATTACATCCTTCACTTGGAGTTTATTCTTTATCAGACTTGGACAAATTCGGCGTTAGGCATTATCTCCGTCTAGCTAGCAAGTTTAAGCTAAGCAAGTAGGTGACTCACCTGCTAGCTTTGTAAGTCCTGCAAGCACCTCAATTCTCTCACTTTTTTAGGGCCGTGATCTGCTCAATTTGACATAAAACTTATACACTCGATCCTCTTAAGTGTTAGACGTACATATCACCCTCTAATATGAGATTCAAGCACTTTTAAAAATGGGCGCTAAATTGACCAAACCATATCACGTTTCATTTGCGTAGAACTAGTAAATGTAAGATACGGGGTTTTACAAGCAGACCCTCGCTATAATTATTTACAAAACCACCCTACGACTCGTAAAAGGTCTTTTATAATAGCAAAAATCAGCAAATTCTGCAATTTTTCTAAAATCAAGGTCAACTTGTAATCCTGCAAATATAAATACAAAAACACATAAAATCAACTAACATCACATTGACAACCCACAAAATTCCAAACTTAAAGTATCAAAAGTGTTGTATTTTGGTAGCACATCAATATCCTCAACTTAAAATTATTGCTTGTCCTCAAACTATGGACTCAATCTATATAGATAATATAGTAACGCAGAGGCCTCAACTCAATGGCATACATCACATAAATCTTAGACTCAGACACCCACAACCAACGTTTCAAAATAGGATTTGATAGCTATCTAGCAAACTAATACAACCTGGTGCATGTGACAACACAACTATGACAAGCAAGGGATTATCAACAATCCACAATCACTGAACAAGCCTAGTACTAACAATGCAATGCAAGTGCTCTCATAGAAAGAGGTCCCATATTTGACACTCAATGATGTATTCATGTTTATCCTTGGGACTATACATAATCACTCACTTTCACAATAGATATTCATGCATAATGTCTAATACCATAAGCTTGCCCCTATACTCATGACCCAGATCTTCGACTAACCGGACTAGGATCACTTTATGACTTTCTAGGCTTGTAACGTAGGCTCGGGGGGCTTTGGTATTATATTATGGGAAAATAGTAACTAAAGGCGCTCCTTGACATTGCATTTTTCTACACCTTTGCTCTACCAACTCTGTTATTTTCACCTTATTCTCCCTTTTTCCTATTTCAAGATTTTATTGGTGCTTTCTTATCATTTTTCAGCTTTTTGTCTTGTTTCTACACTTCATTTTGCTTTTACCTTTTATCTTACACTAAGGCATCACTTATTTTTCTTGCACCTAGTACATGATTTCCCTTTTTCTTCATATCACTAACTCACCCCTTATGTTTTTGTGTTTCACTCTTACACCAACCACCCTCAACTTAGGCTTTTGGCCCTATGCACAATATTCGTCCTCAGAACTAGGACCACTTTTAGTAGCTACCCTTAACTTAGGATTTTTGCCTCAGTCAAGGTGCATAATGTTCAAGAAAGGACTAGGGTCAATTTCAGGATTTTACAACTAACAAGGCTAGGTTGATCAGGTGTTTTCAAAGGATAGGTATATGTTACGCTCAAACATTAGAAAGAAGGGATTATATCACAATTTTTGTTGGTCATTTTAGGCTAAGTAGACTATTAAGAACAATGACCTAAGATCCTTTGCTAATCCAATTAATCTACAAACTAACTTAGAGTAACAGATCAAGTTTTGAATTAGCACAAACACAGGAATTTATCAAATTAAGCTCATACTCACATGGCATTGCATGCATTACCACCAAACCACTTTCAGATCATGATTTTTATCTCTATGTACCCTCACTCATCAGAACAGACATTGTCACACCTAAGCATGTGTGGTTGCTATCTAACTACTAATCAAAACTTTTGCTGAGTATCAATTTTCAAACCAAACACAAAACATGCTATATGGAACAACTATTGATTTTATATACTACAAATACTATCTAAACATCCTAAACGTGCTGGTTCAATAGAAAGTAAATATCCACAAGGAAAGAGAACAGAGGCAAGAAAACCCTCAGATAAACAATTGGGGTAGTTATTGACCCAAGCTACTCAGACTTCACTGAGGCCTATAACTACCCACACCCTCATCGAAAAAGATGTGCATTGTCCCCTATGTACAAAATCAAGACAAAATAACACATAAGGGGACAAAAAGCATACCTTGGTGCCTAAGTGCTAGTGTTCCAAAGGTTGCCTCTCAAGCAGTGCTTGATTTATTGTCGCAGCATGACATAGATGGCTTGAGAAGTTAGACTTCCTCAAGCTTTTGTGCTCCCTAATTGATATCTGTAGCATGTTTAGGGGTACTCCTTTCACCAAAATTTGCCTTCATCCTATGCCCATCAGTGTCCTTTAGATCTAAAGTTATGGTGCGTGTCATCATGCCCCTTTAAATCTGACCTAGTTGGGCTAACACAAGTTTGAACTGTCGATGGAACTGCTTGATTGCCACAGAGTGTTGTTCAACTTTCTATTTGCCTCAAAGTCTCAACTCGTGCGTCCACCCTTTTTAATAACTGGTCAAGCATCTCCTCAATTCTTGGATTCCTAGTTCCCATATCATGATTGTGGGGGGCACATGTAGTAGCTACCCCTATTGCCATCCTTGTAGCCCCCATACTTTGAGTGGTTGCTTTCTTGAATATCCCCTGGCTTGGTTAACTCTTACGTCTGCTTTATTAGCATCTCTAGATTAGCTCTGTTTTGAGCAAGCATCCTAAGGATCTCCACATTTATTCTCTCTTGGTCAGAGCTTATACAGCAGTACCCACATGTTTTGTTGGATATCTATTCATGGGTTCCCACACGTGGTTCGCTTTTGCCACTACATCCAGCTGCTCAATAATTGCTGCAAATAGTTGGTCTACAAACAAACCTCCCAAGAGGGTATCAGCATATGCTTGACTATTTGCATCTAGAGCTTGATAGAAACTTTCCACCATGACATTCTCTATAAATTTATGGTCTAGTGCACTCCTCAAGCATTTATTGAACTGTTCC
This sequence comes from Solanum medicagineum, assembly GCA_026153255.1. NCBI lineage: Eukaryota > Viridiplantae > Streptophyta > Magnoliopsida > Solanales > Solanaceae > Solanum > Solanum medicagineum. The sequence continues at coordinate 23,734 of JAPFFP010068048.1, forward strand.
CATGTGGCAAGGACTGAATCACCAAAAAATTGCTCAAAGTTATTGATCTGGTCCTCCAACTTGAGCTTTTTTGATTTAAGGAAGTACCTTGCTATGAAGGCCTCTGTAATTCTACCCAATTGGTGATCGAACCCTGTGGGAGCTCAGATAGCCATAAAGTTTTATTGCCCGTAAGAGACAGTGGGAAGACATAAAGTCCCACAGCATCCATAGATAGATTCTATTTTCCCATCACACTCTTGCAGACGAATGCCATATTGTGTAGGTGGCTATGAGGATCCTCTGATGGTAAGCCCTCAAATAGCCCATGGTTCTGCAAAATCTGAAGTAACCCATTCGAGACTGTGAAATTTATGTCTACCGGTAATGGTGGCAACGCAATAGCTCCAGTCACCTCCATAGCCATAGGATTCAGCCTGTACTGATTCTACTGGTAAGCATTGGCATTGAAATCCTGAGGCTGTGGAGTGATATCCTCCAGAGGAGGTGGGTTCTCATTCTCAGCATCCTCATTGTTATTCCTGTCAATGTTCTATGTATCTCTAGGTAAAATAGAGTTAAGGGATTTTCTTGACTCCAAAGTGTTGGGCATACACTACACTTACACCCTGAAAAAGAACAAAAATAATAAACATGAGTAAAATAAGGGAACTAAGGATTAACACTCGGATTACTAATGAATTCCCTAAGTCAAGCCATATTCGCCAGCAAAGGAGCCAAGTACACCTCCCTTTTTAGAGGATAAAGCAGTCGCTATCAAGAAATAGAACCTAACAAAGGTTAGGGTCAACCCCACAGGGAATACATATACTTAAGAGAATTTACCAATTTGCAATCTGAATGATTAACTAACTTACATCCCTAAAGGGGGGATTTACAATAATCAATGAGAAATATAACTAAACAATCATAAGAGAGAAGTCGATATGGAGAGAAACTAGGGTATTGTGTTCCCTATGATTCCCCAACTCAGTATCACCGGATAACCTAATTCTTTTCTAGTGTATAACATGCAAGACGGTAATTTATGCTCACCAAGCCCTTTGGTCAAAGGTGAAAGGTGAATTTCCCTATGCAACTTGGCCCATCTCCATAGTGTGCATTAGTAACCCTTACCTATTAGTCCCAGTACAACCTCCCCTTAGGCCAATTTGATTGATTAGACAAGAACACAACAATTGAATCCTGTTAATTAGTCTCTTTTCATATTTATTACTTCCTTGGTCCAGTCAGTAACATTAGGCGAGTTCTAATGTTAGCCACCACTAGAAACCATGCAAAATGAAGAGAGTTAATTTATACATCCATACACCTTCTAAGAATCATGAATTATCCAGTTTTTCTTTGTTAGCTTTTCATTGTTCCCACAACCCTAGTTGTGGATTAGTTGATCATGTTATGTGCAGATGCAAAAATTATGAGTTGAGAAGACATAATTGAACACTTACACAATAGAATTAAGAACAAGCAAAATCCAACTTCAATAAGAATCACAAGCTTAAGGATGAAATTCAAACACAAGTGCTTTCAAAGACTCTCCAATATGATCTTACAATTTTCTCTCTCTAAATATTGATTTCTCTGAGTACCAGGCGAATACTCCTGAAAAATAACCTGAGAAACCTATTTATAATAATTAAAATTCAAGTCCTAAATAAAATAAGAGAATTGGTCGGCACACCATACGAAAGGTGTTTTATGGGCCGTATTGCATTCCACAGCCTATAATCGAGGTCTCGTACTCAGCTGCTAAAAATTTGGACTTCAACTCTATTACACCCCTGTACAACTCGTAAAGTGATTTACGACCCATAAAAAGGGTTTCATCTGGTGAGATTCCTGAAAGTCCAAGTCTCTGATCCTCAGGTCACGAAACATCTTCTATAACTCATAAAACCTTCTACGACTCATCTATATGTTTGTAGAATAAATATTTAGAAAGCAGTCCCTTACTGGAATTATACACGGACCACCCTACGACCCATAAAGTGTCTCGTATAACAGCAAAAATCACCAATTTTTGTAATATTTCCCAAAATCAAGGCCAGCCTATAATCCTAAAAATATAAACACAAAATCACATAAAACCAACTAACATCGCATTGAGAACACAAAAAATTTCAAGTTTTAAGTATAAAAATATTGTATTTTGGCAGCATATCACCTATCTAATTTATGTCCTGCAAATTTGCATCTGAGTAACTAGTTAAAGTAAAAGTGGACAAATTTTGGTACCAAAGGCCCAAGTTTGACGTTCCAATTAGATATCGGATAATTGTTTTGACAGCATTCAGATGAGTCTCTTTGCTATTCGAGCGGAACCTTGGGCATTTGCACATATTGAACATGATGTTGGGTCTGTTGGCTGTAACATAGAGTAGTGATCCAATCATGCCCCAATACATCTTTTCTTCCATACTCTTTTTGGAATTGTCATCTTCAAGACAGGTTGAAGGACTCATAGGAGTGTCATAGGCTTTTCTTTTGTCCAAACCAAAATGTTTGATCAAGTCCCTAGTATATTTGCTATGAAAAATGAAGATTCCCGAGGTTTGTTTAATTTGAAGTCCGAGGAATAAGATAATTTCACCCATGAAGCTCATTTTGAATTCTCTTTTCATAAGATTAGCAGAATTCTCTCATAAAGAGATGTTAGGACTACCAAAGATAATGTCATCCACATTGATTTGAATGATAAGAAGATTTGAATTTAACTTTTGGACTAAAAAAGTGTTGTCAATATTTCCTCTTTAAAAATCATTTTAGGAGGAAATCACTATGACATTCATACTAGGATTTGGGGGCCTGTTTCAATCAACCGAGAGCTTTGGATAATTAAAAAGCATGATTAGGTAAGGAAGGATTTTCAAAATAGGGGGCTTGTTTAACAAAAATCTTTTCTTTGATGAAACCATTTAAAAAGGCACTCTTAACGTCTATTTGAAAAAGTTTTAAAAAAGTGATAGAAAAAGGCATAAACAAGCAGTATACGAATGGATTTTTACCTCAACATGGAATCAAAGGTCTCATCATAATCTATACCTTTCTGTCTAGAGTACCCTTGGGCTACCAATCTAGCTTTATTTTTGATGACTTTGTTATCTTCATCCATTTGTTTCGTAACACCCATTTAGTTTCGATGATGGAGTAGTTGTCATGTCTTTCTACCAAAGTCCATATTTCATTTCATTCGAATTGTTCTAACCTCTCTTACATGGAATTGACATAGAATGCCTCATCAATCTTTTCAGGTTCAAATTGAGAAACTAATCCAACTGAAGCTTGTTTTTCAGTGGTTGCCTTGTTTGTATTCTCTATGGGGGACTTTTGATGATGACGTCATTGGGATATCTTGCATTATGTATCCATTATCTAGGATCCACTATTTTGTCTTGGAGTGTAGTCAACTTTTCAGAGCTTTCATTCAGCTCCTCAGTTTGAGTGGTGTTAGTAGAGGCATGTATGGGAGCATTCCGAACTGGAGGTTCTTCAACGGGGAGTTGTATCCTTATGTTAGTGTCATAAAAAATAGCATGTACAAGTTCTTCAACACTAAGAGTATGTTTATTAAAAACCCTGTAAGCTGACTAGAGGGAGAGTAGCCAAGAAAAATTACCTTGGTCACTTCTCGAATTAAATTTATCTAGATTGTTCTTACCATTATTATGGACATAGCATTTGCATCCGAAAGGATGAAAGTAACTGATGTTGGGCTTCTTTCCTTTCCAGAGTTCATAAGAAGTCCTCCTCAGAATTAGCTTGATCATGCATCTATTTAGCACCTGACATGTAGTGCTAATTGCTTCAGTGCAGAAGTGATCTAGAAGACTTTAATTAGGGAGCATGGTTTGGGCAATGTCTTAGAGAGATCGATTTTTCACTCTACAACTCCATTTTGGTGATAGCACCTAAAAAGAAGTTTATTGAAGCCCGTATATCGATAGCTCCCAAATGGAAGTTACCTTTTGAGATCATGTGTGATTCTAGTGACACAGTAGGAATGATCTTTGGGGAGAGAAAAGAGAAGATCTTCCATTTCATCTATTATGCAAGAAAGACTCTTGATGCGACCTAAGAAAACTACATTCTCATGGAGAAAGAGATTCTGGCAATTGTTTGTGCATTTGATAAGTTCAAATCTTGTCTGGTAAGTAGTAAAGTGACTGTATATAGTGACCATGTAGCTCTTAGGTACTCTTTTAACAATAAAGATACAAAGCTGCAGCTTATCAGATGGATCCTAATGTGAGAGTTTGACATGGACATCAAGGATCGCAAGGGCTGTGAGACCAAATTTCTTGCCATCTATCCTGGCTAGAGAGTTCATCATGTGTTAGGAAATAAATCCAAATTAATGAAGAGTTCTTAGATGAGCAATTGTTAGCTTTGGAAGCGACTAAGGTGTCTTGGTATGCAGACATTGTCAACTACTTGGAAAGTAGAGTGTTCTAACTAGGAACAACTGCACATAAAAAAGAAAAGGTTGATGTATGAGGCCCAACTCTACATATAGGATAAGCCCTACCTATTCAAGCAGGGTTCTGACAGAATGATCAGAATATGTATGCTCGAAGTTGAGGTGCACCAAATGTAAGATAGTTTCCACTTTTGCCTATATGGTGGCCATCATAGAGGTGAGCACACTGCTCATAAGGTATTACAGTATGGTTTCTTTTGGTGTATGTTGTTTAAATATGTTGCAGGGTATACGAAAAGCTGCAACCAATGTCAAAAGATGGGGGCCATATTAAGGAGACATGAAATGCCATTGAACAATATCCTGGGGGTCAAGATTTTTGATATGTGGTGCATGGACTTCATGGGTCCGGTTCCCACTATTTTATGCAATCCAATAAATCCTACTAGCAGTAGACTACATGTCTAAGTAGATAGAGGCATTGCTCTTCCCATAAATCATTCAAAAATGATGAGAAAATTTATGAAGAAGCACATATTCAGTTGGTATGGCACTCCTGGATCTATTATATGATGGATGTAAGCATTTTATAAATCAGATGCTGAAGAATCTTCTAGCAATATATAGACTGTAGTATAAGGTAGCTATAACATACCACCCTCAAAATAGTGAGTAGGTTAACATGTCTAACAAAGAGGTGAAGCAAATTTTTTAGAAGACAGTAAATGTGCAAACAAAAGATCGGTCCATGAAATTGGATAAGGTATTGTAGCCGTAGAGGACAACCTATAAGACACCCATTTAGTACATTTTTGTACCAGATACCTTTGGCAAAGCTTGTTACCTGCTAGTTTAGTTAGGGAATCAAGCCTACTGACTATTAAGAAGTTGAATCTGGATCTAGAACTAGTAGGGAGGAAGCATATGAACCAATTTGCTAGAAGAGTCTAGGCTTCATGCCTATGAGAATCCCAATCTCTACTAGGAGAAGACCAAGAGATGGAATGAAAGTACATCATCATTATACCTTTGTATCAGGGCAAAAGGTACTACTCTATAACTCTAAACATAGACTTTTCCCGCAAAAGTTGAGGTCCAAATAGAGTGGCCCCTTAGTAGTGGTGCAAATGACATCACATAGAGATGTTGAATTATGGAATGCAATGAAAATAGAAATATTCCAAGTGAATGGGCAAAGAGTAAATCACTATTATGGAAATGATATCGACCACAAGGAAGAGGTGGTAGATCTAGAAATGAATAATTGAGAAGTTGAGTCATTCCGCGATGTTAAACCAGGCGCTACATGGAAGGCAACTCATGATTTGTGCACTTCGTAAGAATTGGATATTTGTAATTCTATTTTTAGGTTGGATTTTTATTTTTATGTTATTTCCTTTAGGATGATTTTTGACTAAGAAAAATGAAATGATGCAAAAATAGAAAAGTTTACGACGTAGTTCATCCTACTCAAATGGTGCCAGGTGAGTAACTTCCTTTTTGTTTCGGTTTTTGCTAAGCAAAGTCCTCAATAGGGATGCGATGCAAACTTATTATTTTTCTTTACAACTTTTGAAGGCACCCAATTTAACTAAATTGAGGGTCCCAAACCATAAAAGTCTTTGATGTCTCCGCATCGCGGACTTCTTTACCAATTTTTGATTTTCGTCGATAAATATGAGTTTTACCTCTTTTTATTGAATAGAACTCCAACTAAGTCCCCTTTTCAGCCCCTTTTGATGACATAACTACCCCAATTTCCCCATTCCTCTTTTAAATTCTTTCTAACTTCTCTAAAATCCCTAACCTTAGCTAATTCCAACCTGTAAATCATCGTCACCCAAGCGGTTCTTCCCTATTCTGTTTCTGATTTCTTTATCTCCAAGCTCTCAAGGTATGTTTTCTCTATCTTTCTTAGGGAAACAATTGTGGGTGTCAGTATGCTAGTATGAATATTTTATCATTTCTCCTAATTCTAGGATGAACTTGGTTGAAATTTGTCATAGGTGAGTGGATTACGTTCTTGAATGTACTTTGGGATGATATTGTTGGGTGATATCTCTTTTATTTTAACCCTAGGTTGGATAATTATCAGATATTATTAATTGTGAGTAAAAATATTCATGTTATGTGAATTCTTGAGTAATATAGATGTTTAATCGTGGGAAATTGAGAAAAATTGATCACAATGGTATTGTTATGTGAATTCTTTAGTACTACACTTGCTATATTGTGGATAATTGTTAGAAAGGTGCTAATATTTGTTATGTATGTGGAGTCTTGAGTAGCATATCGGTTATCTTGGGATTAATGTGTTTTGATATGATGTTTGTCGTGAATTCTTGGGTAACGACACCAGGATATATGTTAGTCCATCATGAAGTGGGGTTTGGATGAATGTTTATGTGCTTAATTGTCTTGAAAGGGAGAAGTCTAATTACCTTTGGGTTATTATGTTGTCATATGATGGGTTTTCCTTGAACTCTGAGTAGAGGCCTTCAATTACTTATGGAGGGGTAATGTGAAGTGATGTTTGAGAATCATATTGTTAATAACGCTAAAATGGAAAGTTTGAGTACCTTGATATGTTATACGTTCTATGATAATATCTAAGTGTGGGGTGTTCAGTTGTATGGTTAGTTTTTGTGAGTGAAAGCCCAAATACTTTGAAGTACTCACTTGCTTGGTGGTATTTTGTTACCATGTCTTCAAACCACATAGCAAGAAATGAATTGTACACCAGCAGCCAAAAATGGGATAGAGGTGTACCTTTAGTGCCATGGGAACAAGCTCAACAATTCAGCCTCAGAGCTATCCACTAGATGGGGAAAAATTAATATAAGAAGCACATCAAAGCCAATTATTTTTCGTATGTGTCGCTTTATCAAGATAACTTAGATAGAGATTTTCCACAGATCATGAGGCTCGTAATTCAACTCAAGATGCAACACATATTTCAGGATCCTCTACAATGCAATCTTCACATGGTGCACGAGTTTTATGTAAACTTCTAATCGGATGTTCGCACCGACTTTGTGGATGTAAGAGGCATGGACATCCCCTTGACTACTTTAGATATTAATCTTATTTTAGGGACTGTAAAGGTTGCCATCAACCACACTCGTAGGGTTAAACATTCAACCCTCTTGTCAGGATATTCGACACACTTTGTATGCACCCTAATCGATCGCTGGATAGATAAGACATAGATACCAAGGGTATAACCTCTCAGTTCCCTATGCTCATATGTATAGAGAAGTGAGGTTGTGGTTGAAGATTGTTATGCATTGTCTTATCCCTGGACTCCTCTTCATAAGGGCCACCAGAGATAAAGTTTGTCTAGTATACACCCTTGTGAAGGGTGTGGTGATTAACATAGGCACATTGTTGAAGCCCTCAATAAGGACCTCATTCCACCTAGTAAAAGGTATGCTTTGGATGGTTTAATCACTCTTTTGTGCAAGAATCCGGGGATATTTGAGGAACCTTAGATTATATCCCATAAATCACCATAGAGCCCTTTGATGTCACAAACACCAAGGCACTGGACACCTCCTACAAACCTACCCTCATCTTGGCAAAGTGAGCCAAAAGAAATGAATTAATCAAAGTTTTTATGTATGGCTTGAGATGCTCTGCCATCAAACCAGAGGCCAACCTTCTACACAATCAGAGTTGGATGATGTGGAGAGGAGATATCCTCTTAATAATTATGCCATGGCGGTCTTGAGAATCAGGCTCTAGTTCTTTGAGCCTATAAATGATGATTTCCCCACTAGTAAGGACAAATTGAGGGCTAGGTCAGGCATTTATTCGAAAGATAAACAAAAGAAGGCCACTCATTTGACCATGGGAGAGCCTGGAGAGGACATGATTGAATAAAAAAGGCAGTCCTTTAACCCGTTCTTGTGTTTATTGTGATGTTGTGTTGCACTAAGAGTAGTTTATTATTTTATGTGTGGAGTGGGGATGACTTGCTTGTATAGTTTAAATACTCTATCTTTTTGTCTTTTTGTTATTTTCTTGATTTTGTGTTGGTTGGATTTGATTTCTAAGTGTTGTAGGTTTAAGTTAGTTTTAGTTGAGTGGCATTGCCCTATGATGGATGATGATTGTCCTGAAGGTATTCATGATCATTATGTTTGTGTGTAGATAAGGTGTCTTTCTAGGCTACATAGTTGTATAATTGGCAAGTGAATTATGAAAAGCATATGATTAACTAAATTGACTAGTTTAAGACACCTAAGATCTTTTATTGCACTTGAGTGCTGCATGTTTGATAATGAATTCATATGATTGTTTTATTTAGAGTTCATAGTAGTTGTCATTCTTGAATAGCAGATGTTCCATGTGTGTTAGGTTTAATTTATATTTCATGTTATCTCTTGATTACTAGAACTTGCCTGGTGTGTGTGTAAAGCAAAATGAGGAGTTTGGAGTTTAGGCATTTCTTTGATAGCCTCATTTTTATACTACTTTTGTGCCCACAGATATATATCCTTAGTTACCCCTTTTTTAAACCTTTGACTTATTTTGTTGGTAGCCTTGTATGAAGTTATTCACATTCTTTCTTTAGACCTTGGATTTAATCCAAAGAACCTCAGCTCTTTAGGTGAAAGGAAGTGAAAGAATTGAAAATACTACAATATTGTGCCTTGAATGATAGTCCTTGGTTGTACAAAGTTAAAGTGTTGTTGTTAGGGGTGAAAAAGAAAAAGAAAATCATGTTGTTTTGAGAAAAAAAAAAAAGAAAACTCCCAAAAAAGATTGTTTAAGTGCTTAAAAATGAAAGGATGAACTAAATAGAAAAAGGGTCTAAAATTTGATTGTTAGAAATATATGTGAAATTTATGAAAGTGGTATATTAAAAGCTTGAAAATGTAGTAACTACTTATAGCCAAAAATTATTCCTACCTGTCCCCTAGCCTACATTACAACCAATAAAATTATAATGACCCTATGGGTCAATTCTATACTTCTATAATATTTCTGATATTTTGAGCTTTTGTATAATAGCCTCAGACCTTTTATGACTTATTAGGGCTGTTGGAATGATTGTGGGTAGAATTGGTTGTGAATTATCTGAATTTGTGAGTTAACGAGAAGTTATAACTGCAAAATGAGAATAATGTCAAAACACTAACAAATGGCCTCAAAATGGGATTTTGACGATTCCACCAATTCCAGAATGGCCAATTTATGCTATGGGCATTGTTGGTCTGGAATGAGGGTTCCAGTATGAATGTGAGCCAAAAGTTGCAAAATGAGTTCAATAAAAAGCTAAAAAATGCATTTTTGTAAAACAAAAACTAGATAAATGCACTCAAAATGGAAATCTGATGGCGTGGCCAACTCTAAAACATCAAAACAGTCTAAATGACCCTTGTTCAGTTGATGGGAGCTTTGACCCCCTTAGTTCTATTAGCTAAACTTAGCAGTAAAAAAGTGGGACCATTATTTTTTCGGAGGGTGCTCTATTGGAAATTCTGACCATATTGTCAGAGCTGAAATTTTGAAATCCATGTTGTTGCACTATTTGGTTGCGTAAAACTAATTTATGACGCACCGAGAATTCCCCAAGGAAGGTTTTTACTCAGATGGTGCAGCACCAATAAAAGTAACCCTCCACATTCGCAGAGGGTGGAGCGCATTTAGGGATCAATCAAGGGGTAGAGGTCCGCATTCACAGTGTCATTCCCACATTCGCTAAGAAGGGCAGGCCTCCCAAATCTCCATGTTCACAGAGGCCATAGCGGTGGCCCATATATAGGACTTCAACCTTGCGAACCAACCCCATTTTCCAACTTCAACCAAGCGTAAAAACTTATCTAGAGCTCCAGTTTTGATGATTAAAAAACCTATGTGACTCAAAGTTTTGCGTGGAACATCATGGTCAAGTCACATTCTGATTCGACACGTATTTTGAGGTAAAATCACTATTTTAGTTAATTATGTTCTTGAAATTTATGCTTTGATATCTTTGCTGATTCTTTACGGAACTAAGTAAATTTGAATCTAAATTGTTCTATGTTCTGAGAGGAACTCCATAGTATGCTGGGTTTTTGTTGAATTTAGCCAGTTTTTATAAACTTTACCTGAGAAAATTATGAAAGAAATGTTTGTCCCGGTAAAGAATTTAAATCCATTTTTGGGCCTTTTCTCAGTTTTCTGGGGTCCGTTTTAGCCCAAAAATTTGGTTGTATACTCAGGGTGGCATGGGGACCCTTTTTGGCATTTGTTTGGGATTTTGACGTGGGCCTTATTTTTCCTTGTTTTAGGCGTTATTGACCTAATTCCATCCATTTTCAAGATATTACAGCCAATACGATCGTGTTAACCTTGTGAATTATGTTTTAACAACTAAGATGCATTGAGAAGTGATAGAGAGGGGGATAGATTGGCTAGATTGATTCAAGATGCGAGAAATCGGTTGCTAGATAGGCTAGGTTTTCCCTAAACCTTAGATTGAGTGGAATTATATGCATGTTGAACTAGAATATGGATGAAGGTATTCGTTGTGCTCTATACATAGTATATATTGTTGCAGGGTTGTACTCCTGTGTGGGTAGCTGTTGTTGCTATAGTTTCGATGTTTATTGGTACTGTTGACTATAGGGAGGCCTAATAAGGGCCATATATAGGGTTATGTTCTGGGGTAGGTATGTATTCTGATCACACCCTTGTCTATGTGGATATGTTTCTGGATGTTACTGAGTCTTGATGACTATGAGGTTGTTCATTGAATACTTGCCAAATTGTGACTTAGATTTGGGTGTGGACATGACTCTGTTGGGCCTGACATTATGGATTAAATGAATTAACTTTAATTGCCATGTTTTACCTCCATAGCCTATTTTTGGAAAGGTTGCTCCATTTTTGGGCCTATTGGACCTAGTTTTACATTGAATAGTGATAAATATGCTCTCGTATACTACTGTTAGTTGCTAGGTTTAGGTTCTTCTTACCCGAGGCAGGGATTATATGTTGTTATCTGATTGATGGTGATAGTTATGATTGTATGGGTCAGATGTCTTTTGTCTTAAGGCATGATATGACTTTGGAGTTCTAAATCCGGATAGACTTGTTAAGTGAGTGACTGTTTTGATATCTCGAGTCTTAGATGATGCTCCCCATACTTTGAGCTTTGATGGCCACGTCCGAGAGTTTGAAACCTGGGCAACGCTCTACATGGTCTGAATCTCGATGGCCACGACTGAAATGCTATGTGAAAGATGCCGATTATGAGGTTTGAACGCCTGGTGAGATTTGGGTCTAGGAACCTCCAGACTATAGTTTGGCGGCTAAGACTCATTGATTGATGGCTCAAGTTGAGACACTATTAATTATGCCAAGGGGATTCTTTCTCCTATAGGTGATACATTTAATCATTACGCATGTATATATCTAGATCAGGGTCACATTTCAACTTAGGGTCAAACCTAGTTGACATATGACTATTGAGGGTAGGGGCCTACTTGATTAAGCTTGGATCCACCCACCTATACACACCCTGATTTTGCATGGGTATACCTTCTGGGCTTATGGGGGCGTAGGGGGCGTTCAAGCATAGATACTAAGGCCTTACATCCACGTACAACTTGACCTTGATCATGTGACGTTAAGAGTTGGCCTTTGTGGTGATTCTGTTTGTTTAGTCATGTTCTCTCAGTTGGATTGTGCGCAGGGGAACCTTCCAAGCTTATGGAGGCTTGGGTAGCGTACAGGTGTAGGTGCTACAACCTTCCACCAGTGTACAGTACGATGACTCAGTTCAATTGAGGTTTCAGGGATTTTCTAGGGTGCTTATTCCTTGATCTAGGGTTGATTTACTGGATTAGCTGCAACTATCTACATTTGAGCTTCTTTATGTATATTATTTCACTCCACCGATTGATGATGCCTACTGGGTGCCTTATTCTGTGAAACGCCCTAAAAATGTACTTCGGAAATGCCCATAATCGTAATTTCCATATATCTCAAAATGCATGCGTGATATCAAAATTCGACTTGATATTCTCGATCAGGGGGTAAAATTGAGTGGGAAATAGGTAAATCCCGGATTTTAGAGGACCTGTAGCGAAAAATAAATTTCGCTAATTTTCAAATTCCAGTGTGCATCCGTGACCAGGCTGCGACGCGGACTGGGCGCGGATCAGTGTCAATTTTATCTTCGCATTGGGTACTTGCCGTGGACTAGTGTTAATTTTTCCTTAATTTTCCAGTGCTGGCCAAGTGCATTGGGGCCATAGCCCTATGCCCACTTATGCGTGAAAACAGCCATACTTAGCCATTTTTCAACTCTATATCACTCAAAACCCTCACAAAAATCTCTCCAAGACTTAACTAATTATCACATTCAAATTTCAAGGAATTCAAGCTTAACTTTGGAACTCAAGGATTCTCTTCAAGCTCTAAGTTCTCTTCAAGATCATATCAAGAAAACCCAAGTTTGAGGTATGTGAGTTATCCATTGGGTCCTTTCACCCATGGAGCTCAATCTTCCTTTTATGAAAATTGCTTGTTATCAAGTTATATCATCTATGGGTATCTTTTATTGTGGATTATGAGTACAAATTATGTTGGGGTTTTATGAAATATTGATTGATTATGGATGTCTATCTATTTCAAGCTTATACCATGAATTGATTTTGTCTATTGAGACTATGCATGTTCTGAGGTATGAAACTATGATCTATTATGAGATTTGATGATGGATTTCAAGGTGCCCTACATGCTGGTGGGTTGATTTGCATTAAGTTTTCTCATCTTATTTTCCTCTCAAATTGCATGATTTTAAACTAGTATCATGAACCCACCAAGTGTTTGATAAAACGTCAAGTCAAGAATTCTCAAGTTATTGATGATCTACTTCATGATTTACAAATCAAGTGACTATATGATGATTAAGGGCTTTCAAGAATGTACTAAATTCATGAAAAGCATCTATGATGTTGCAAGTATCAAGATTATCCCTATCTTCAAGATTTTTACCTCTTGTGAGCCATTTATACTAAAGCAAGGGTTCATGTATAATTATGATCTACTCTCATGTTACAAGTTAGGCTCGCCATTAGAGGTCAAGCATGTTTAAGCTACTCATGTCATGTTCCCATGTTTCTTACAAGTTATTGAAGTTATGATTATTTCAAGTATTTTGTGGGATTAGGCTTAGCACCAATGGATGGATGTCGGCGTGGACAATGTTTAAGGGTCCATACTCCTTTCGTCAAACCATGTGCTAACATAGGATTATACTTTACCCTTGCTATGCTAGTGGATCCATTTAGTGCACTTTATCATGAAATCCACTCCGAAATGGGACGGGTTCCCGCATCCACCGGTAATGTGTGGAAGAGGGTAAGAAGGAGGGTTACTTCTCCGAAATGGGATGCGATCTCGTAAGGTGAAGTATGGTTTACCTTTGTAAGTAGACCACCTCTTTACCGATAAGGAGTAATTATTGGGATTCCAATTTGTAGTTCCCTTGGTCTTACTTTTGTTGGTTAGGGTCTCTTCCCCCACATGTATTATGTTCTATGCAAGTTGAGTGATTTACAAGCATATTTTACTTCAAGCATTGATCATGCATGCCATATTGAGATTACACTTATCTATTACTTATTCTTATGCATTTTGACTATATTGGCTTATGTCTTGTTGCATTGCATCCTACACACATAATACATTCAAACGTACTGATGCATACTCTATGCCTATATAATATTACCATGTAGGGACCGGAGCACCATTTGATCATCCTCCACGTGGCTAGTTTCGTACATCAAAAGATAAGCTTTGGTGAATCCTCAAGTCCGAGGACACTATCTATGCTACTCTTACTATTTGATATTTCTTTATGTTAAACACTTGATACTATGAGGGTGAGCCCGAAAAGTGTCTTGGCCCCTGCTCCATTCCATGTTAGAGGTGTTGTTGGATATTATGATGTACTTATGCTTGAGTTTGACTCTTTAATGCTTTAATGATTATCAAAGACTTCCCTTAGTCCTTCTTCCCTTTTATTATATCTCTTGTTGTTGTTTACTTTGTTTCCGTGACCAAGGATATGTGATTGATATGCTAACAGGCTTGTTTGGGTCCCTTCGGGTTCCTATTCATCATGTCATGTCTATACCCTAGGCTTGGGTCGTGACATTCTGGTACTCACCCTTAGTTTCTGCATCTTCCCATTGTGCAGGGTCCAAGTTCTAGCCATTGGCACTAATTTTCTCGGATTTTTGGAGCAGTTAGGAGACTTTCTTTGGTAATCATCGGCAGCTCCAAATACTTTGCAGTCTCCTTCCTTTTGATGGTCATCTTTTGTTTTCAAATGGTCTTATACAATAATTGACATGTATTTGTAGGAGCACTCCTGGTTTTGTATATTATTTTGGCTAGTGTTATATTTATGGATTGTACTTGTGTTTATTGTAGCTCTGTACAACTGGCTTCCACGTCCTAGGTAAGTTGTGGTTGTTACATTGTTGTGTAAATTATGACTGTGATTACAAACCCATGATAGATACCTTGGGGTTGGGTAATTGGTTCGCCTTTAGGTGGGATCCAACAGGCGCCACCATGACCGGGACTGAGTCAAGACAAGTTGGTATCAGAGCTCAAGGTTCACTGGTCTCAGTTGTATAGAGCTATCGTCTAGTACCGTCAGTGGCTTATCTCCAGGAGATTACAGGATGCTCAGGAATCTTCCTGCATTGTTGATTCTTGTTGTGTGTTATTGTCAAGGGTTCTTTAATTTTTGGGAATCTGACTTTGTTTGTTTTCCCAAAAATGGCATATATAAGGCAGTCCCCATGCCAAGGTAGGACTAAACGATCAGCTCCAGATAGGGACTAGTCCCCTGAGCTCGTGGAAAAGAGATCGGAGGCCCCAGCTCTTCCGCAGCCAGTGGCACCAGATCCCCCAGCCACCTTTGCAGTTACACCAGTGGTGCAGGCGGCCATTGGACAATTTTTGGCAACGCTTAAAGCCCTACAACAAGGTGCGGTGCTAGCTCCATCTCTTCTAGTTCAACCACCAGCAAAGCATGTTATTCCAAGGTTTCGACCCAGCTAGAGGAAGTCGTACCATTTTAGATCAGCAGTTGATCGAGTACTTTCTGAGATTGGCCCTACTGAGGTTTTTGGGAGCTATAAGAGAGGATGCACTGGAGTTTTTGGTTGGCATATATGTAGCAGTTACAAGCATTGCGACTGTTAGAGTCTCAAGGTGTAGAGTTTACTGCTTACCAGCTGGATGGTACTGCCAGATGGTGGTGGCGAACCTACCAAGATAGCAGACCAGTAGATGGCGCACCAGTGACTTGGACTGAGTTCACAAAGGCCTTTATTGCTAGTTTTTTGCCTAGGAGTCTCAGGGACCGTCTCCACCACCAGTTTATGCGACTTGAGTAGGGGAAGATGTCCATGTCGCAGTATGAGGTCAGATTCCAAGAGCTCTCCCAGTACACTACTCCTCTTTTGCCTATCAAGGAGGAGCAGATTTACTACTTTTTGTGAGGATTAAGGCCTCACCTAAGGATGTTTACACATGCATTGGTGACTTCAGGTCAGTTATTTCTAGATATTGTTAATCATGCTCACTATCTAGAGCAGATTAGTTATAAACGACAAGCGGGCTAGATGTAAGGGAGAGTTTAGTGGCTCCCATACAAGGCTCCGAGTGCCGAGGGATAGGCCTTTGAGGAGAGGTAAGCAGGGTCAGAGCAGCAAGCCATACCAAGCATTACTGCAGGCTTCCGAGGGTGCCCATTAGGGCTCGAGTACTTCCAGTCAGGGTTGTACCTCTTATCCCACCAAGCGTAGATAGAGGGAAAGTGACTCCACTTTTTAAAGGCTAGTTAGGTTGTCTTTTCTGAGTAGTCAGACTTCCAAGGTATCTAGATCGGGGCAGTATGTCTATGATCATAGAGACAGAACTGCTTCAGGTAGCTTTGGGTTCGGGGCTCTAAGTCATTGGCTCAAGGACTGTCCAGAGCATAGAGCAACATAAGCCACCCCACAGCCCACCAGGTCAGCTTCTTTACTTGGTGGCAGGGGCAGGGGTCAGGATTGTGGCCACTAGATGATCAGTATAAAGATCAGAGGGACCAATCGGGTTATCAGAAGGGTTTCAGAGGGCACGCTAGAGGCGATAGAGCCAAGGGCAATTGCGATGTTCGAGGGGGAGGTCGTTAGGGCCACTGTTATGCCACACCAGCACGGGCCAAGGTCTAGGCTTCTGACGAGGCCATCACAGGTATGATTACCGTATGAGAGCAGCCAACATATTTGATATAGGTTCTACATTATCGTATGTGTTTGTGTATTATGATTCCCACCTGGGTATGACTCTCTATCCTCTTTTTCTCCTTGGTTTAGGTATCAACCCAAGTGGGGGATTCACTTGTGATAGATCGATTTGTAGAGGTTGTAAAGTTACTCTTCAGGGTTTTGATACTTGGGTTGATTTGATACTACTTGATATGCTGGATTTTGACATTATTTTGGGTATGGATGTGTTAGCCCCACATCATGTTAGATTAGATTGTTATGCCGAGACTGTCACCTTGGCGATACTGGGGATGCCTCTTATGATTTGGCAGGGGTCAATAAGTAGGGTATCGATGGGTATTATACCGTATATTCAAGCTCAAAGATTGATATCTGCAGGGTGTTCAACTTATTTAGCTCATGTTCATGATGTGACAACTGAGGCTCCTATTGTGGAGTCTATGCCAGTTGTGTGTGAGTTTCTTGATGTATTCCCAGTAACTTTGCTGAGGTTGTCTGCTGAGCGGGAGGTTGATTTTACGATAGAGGTTGATATAGGCACTACATCCACATCTATTCCCCCATACTAGATGGCTCCTATAGAGCATAAAGAGCTCAGTACACAGCTTCAGAGTTTGCTAGATCTGGGGTTCATACAACCAAGTCTTTCCCCCAAAGAGTTCTTATGTTGTTTGTGACAAAGAAAGACGGGACTCTCTAGATGTGTATTAACTATCGACAGTTGAATAAGGTAACAATAAAGAACCATTATCCTCTGTCATATATTGATGATTAGTTATTGGGGCAGCAGTATTTTCTAAGGTTGATCTAGGCTTACAGTACCACCAGATGAAGATCCGGGGAGAGGATATTCAGAAGACTGTCTTTCAGACCTATTTTGGTAATTATGAGTTCCTAGTCATGCCCTTTGGGCTGATTAATACCCATGCAGCATTTATGGACTTGATGACTCAGGTATTTTGTCCATATTTAGAATCTTTTGTCATGGTCTTTATCAATGATATTCTGATGTATTCATAGTGTGGAGAGTAGCCTGCCCAGTACCTCTATATTGTGCTACAGACACTCTGGGATAACAGGTTGTATGCTAAATTCTCTTAAATGCAAGTTCTGGCTTGCTTCTGTCACTTTCTTAGGACACGTGGTATCCGGTGAGTGTATTAGAGTTGATCCAGCAAAGATCGAGGCGATTCTTGGCTGGCCTAGGCCTACTTTAATGCCAGAGATTCGGAGCTTTGTCGGGTTTAAAAGGTATTGCAGACAGTTTATTGAGGATTTCTCCACCATTATCGCCCCGTTGACTCAGTTGACTCGCTAGAGGGTTCTAATTGTGTGGTTCGTCGAATGTGAGGTCAGCTTTCTAAAGCTGAAGGAGTTGTTTGCTATGCTCCTATTCTGACCCTACTTGGTTAGGGAGAGAGCTTTGTGGTATATTGTTGTGCCTCCTATATTAGGTTGCTCTATGTATTGATGCAACGAGGCCGGGTTATTGTTTATGCTTCTTGCCAGTTACGAGCCCGTGGGCGTAACTATCCCATGCATGACTTAGAGTTAGCAACGATGGCATTTGTGCTCAAGCTCTAGAAACATTATTTACATAGAACACCATAGCTTACATCTTAGTTATCCCATATATTGTGATATTTACATAGACCACCAGAGCTTAAAGTATATCAAGACTCAATAGAACCTGAATTCTCGCTAGAGATGGTGGGATTGAGTTGTTAGTTGACTACAATATTTCTATTTTATACCATCCGGTCAAGGCAAACGTGGTAGAGAATGCCTTGAGTTGGAAGGCAATAAGTATGGGCAGTTTAGCACACTTGGCAACAGAGGAGCGACCGTTAGCTTCGGACATTTAGTCCTTAGCTAATAGGTTGGTCCGATTAGATATCTTAGACTGCAGCCAATTAATGGCCTTTAGTGGGACTCAGACATCATTGATTGATAAAATTCAGGCCTGACAGTTCGAGGATGAGTCGTTAGTGGCTCTCCAAGATAGAGTGTTACAAGGGATTGGCTTTCTTGCTATAGTTGATTCGGACGAGGTCTTTATATTTGACGGTCGGTTATGCATTCCTAAAGTGGGGGATTTGATACAATTGATCTTGCAAGAGGCACATGATTCTCGATATTCTATTCATCCGTTCACAACTAAGATGTACCAAGATCTGAGACAATATTACTAGAGAGATGGTATGAAAAGGGATATTGTAAATTATGTGTCATGTTGCTTCAGTTGTCAGCAGGTAAAGGCTGAGCACCCAACAACCTATTGGGACACTTCAGTAGTTACCCATTCCCGAGTGGAAGTGGGAACGTTTGACTATGGATTTCATTGTGAGGCTCCCTCGTATTTATATGGGTTATGACAACATTTGGGTGCTAGTTGATTGGTTAACTAAGTCTGCACATTTCCTTCTGCTTCATTCTATCTTCAGTGCCGACCAGTTAACCTATGATTATATTCAGGATATAGTCTGGTTGCATGGGGTGCCTATGTCTATCATATCTGATCAAGGGTCACAATTTACCTCTGGCTTTTGGAGGGCTTTTTAGTGAGAGTTGGGCACCCGAGTTGATCTTAGCACCATATTTCACCCCAGACTTATAGCCAGTCTGAGCGCACTATATAGGTTCTGGAGGACATGTTATAGGCTTGTGTAGTAGAGTTTGAGGGTTAGTGGGATCAGTTTCTTCCATTAGAGAAGTTTGCCTATAATATCAGCTACCACACCAGCATTTAGATGGCCTCATTTGAATAACTATATGGTTGATGATATTGGGCCCTGGTTGGGTGGTTTGAGTCTAGAGAGTCGAGTTGGTATAGTACAGATTTGTTGCAGGATACCTTAGCCAGGCTCTAGGTTATATAAGATAGACTGAGGATAGCCTAGAGTCAGCACCAGAGTTATGCTGACCACAAGCACCGATTTTTATAGTTTGAGGTTGGAGAATGTTGTTCCTGAGAGTATCGCCCCTGAAAGAGGTCATGCAGTTTGGGAGACAGGATAAGTTGAGTCCTCGGTATGTTGGCCCTTTTGAGATCTTGAGATAGGTTGGACCAGTTGCTTATGAGTTGGCCCTACCTCCAGCTCACTCTACCATACATTCCATATTCCATGTGTCGATGTTGCACCGATACATTTCAGATGAGTCGCATGTGCTACAATATGATTCGGTTGAGTTAGATGATCGTTTGACATTTGTAGAGGAGCCGGTGACCATACTAGCTAGGGACACCAGACAATTGCGCTCCAAGGTCATACCGATGGTAAAGGTGCAGTGGTATCACCGTCCAGTTGAAGAGGCTACCTAGGAGATGGAGGCACAGATACGGTGGATTCACAATCCACTGCCTTGATCCACTTGGCTACATCCGCCCCCTCCCCTACTGATGACAGGGTGCAGGTTGATTGACAGACGAGCCAAGTACTCCAACCTATTTGAGCCATCAAGTATGCCTTTACTTCACTTTCGCTGAAGAAAGTCCTATAAATGGGGATGTTGTAATGACCCTCTGGGTCAATCCTATACTTCTGTGATATTTTTGCTATTTTGAGCTTTTGTGTAGTAACCTTAGACCTTTTATGACTTATTGGGATTGTTGGAATGGTTGTGGTAGATTTGATTATGAATTATGCTAGTTTGTGAGCTAACGATAACTCATAACTGCAAAAATGAGATTTCTAATAAAACCCTTGTCACGACCTAAGCCTAGGGCCTAGATGTGACATGACGCATGGGGAACCCGAAGGGACCCCAAGCAAGCCTCTTAACATATCATTACACATCATTGGTCGGAGAAGCAATAGAATACAACAAGAGATAGTAAATAGGAACAAAAGGGGCTAAAGGTAACTTTCATATCATAATCAACAAGAGTCATGAGAGAGTCAAAGCTCAAAACATAATACAAATACGTCCAACAACACCTCTAAAACTTATATGCTTAGCGGGGACCAAGACAAGCTACCGGGCTCACCCTCATAGTCAACATTTACATTGAAGAAAGATAGTCTTAAAAACATAGCATGAGATCATAAGCATCATCCCCAAAATTGAGGACTCACCAAAGAGCTCGAGAGTTATCGTACTAGCCACGTGGAGGAGGATGATCAAGTGAGGCTCCGGTTCCTACATGGTGACATCATGTAGGCATAAGAGTATACATTAGTAAGTCTGAATGTATTAAGTATGTTAGATGCAATGCAATAAGTGGTATGCTCCATAACAAAATGTATAACATAGGCAATGAATAATCTTATTGCAATATGGCATGTATGGATGATACTTGAAGTAAAATCATGCTTATATGTAGAACATAATACAAGTGTAAAGAGTGACCACTATTATTGCAATCCAAGGCCTACCACCACCTTGGAGAGGCGCATGAGGTACAAACCCCTTCATGAGGTTGATGAGGTAAAAACCCCCCAACAAGGTTGATGAGGTACAAACCCCCCAACGAGTTTATCAAGATACAAACCCTCTCACAAGGTTGCACGGGACTGCCACCTCTTGAGCGAGGTGATCGGGATACAAACTCCCTAACAAGGTTACCTAGGCCTACAACCTAAAGAGTTAGGCTTGGTCATCCCCAACACTATAGAGATAATATCATATACATACATTCCTTTCATCATCAAATAAGAGCTGGGGTCAAAAGAAGGCAAACATCATGGTGCTTCAACCACCATTTCTGGCTGATCTGTGGGGTCCTGAGGCACCATCTCCTCTGTAGTAATAGCGAATAAACCCTCTCCATGTGCGGTGTATTGCTCCTGATCTCTCTTAATAGACACCATCAGTAGTGACTCCTGCACCACCTCCTTGGGTATGGGCTCATCCTCCGGTCTCGGCCTCTTATGAGTTGGCTCTAGATCATCAACATGCTCAAGGGCCTCTTCCCACAGACGTCCAGATGGTCAGCTAGCTAATCGAATGCCTCATCGCCCGCTGGTGCCACCTTTTAAATTTTGCAGAATAGGTTTGCGAGACCCTGACTATGAGTCGTAGAGCATCATATGACTTGAAGGTTCTAGTCTCATAGCAAACCCACTACTTAGGACAATTTTGATTTCATACCTGAGTACTACGAATCCCACTTACGACTCGTGGAAGACCCTACAAATTATAAGGTTGCTTGTAGTGCATGCTCCTACTTTTGATACTTATTGTTTCCCTCTATGAGCATGACTACGAGTCATAGTGATGACTACGACTCATAGGCCCGCTCGTAAAGGATGGTTTAACCATGTGTCTCTCCACTCTTCAGTCTCTGTTTTGTACCTACACCCAAATACTTGTGACACACTATAATGCAAGTTGACACAACTGATTCAAAGTCTTAGCAGTCTCAACAAAGTATTAACTACCACTAAACAATCTACACAAATGAAAATGTCTAAAGATAAATCTAAACACACAAGATGCTTGGGTTGCCTCCCAAGAAGTGCCTTGTTTAACGTCGTGGCTCGACTATGCCATCACGGATAATTAGACTTCTCCATGAGTCCCATCGCTACTCTTTCTACTCTTCCTTTGTTCATCATGCACTGCATCTAGTTGCTCAGCAAGCTGCTCCATCCTATCACCAAGACTTTGCATTGATATAGTTTGTTGTTCCACTTTGTAGTTAAATTTGAGGACATTAAACTTTATCTTTCGGACGATGTCATCTTGCTCATTCACCTTGATCAGGACTTATTCAAGCATATGCTCAATCCATGTTAGTTTATCAATGATGCAATACTGGTACGGTAACCTCCGCCAATGTGTAACATTTTTGCTTTTGGGTTTACTTCAGGCTTCTTGAGATGCACTAGTGGATGGTACAGCTTGCCCTTGAAAAGGTTGGTAGACTTAGGCAACTGCAGATAGCTTGTTTATACTCTAAGTGATCTTATTAAATGGTCATCTTATGAACTCCCAACAGTTCCCTCCAAAAAATGCGTCAGCCTGCCCTTGTTGCTCGGAGGTTAGTGCTCGATAGAAACTAGCTGCCAATTCATCATCAGTCAGACCATGGTTTTGATTTGCTGCCAGGCACTGCTTGTACCTTTCCGAAGCCACTACCAAATGTTCTCCTGGCATTCTTTTGAAATTACAGATGTTGTTTTGTAGCTTTTTCTTGTTGGATTCCTCATAGAAGTTCATGAGGAAGACTTTCTGTACTTCCCCCTTAGTTAGAGCAAACATCGGTGGGAGAATTGACCGCCATTCCACAACTTCACTCCGGAGCGTCATGGGGAAAACCTGAAGTGCCATGGCCTCTCAAGCAGGATGTCTTGTCCCAAGAACCCCCCTCAACATTTGAGTGAAATTCTGTAGGTGGATTTCGGGATCTTCGGACTCTTGCCCATAAAATAGGGCGCACCTCTGCAAAGTTTCAAACAAGTTGTTTGCAATGTAGAAATTTTTTTCCAGTCATAGCGCCAGCCAACCTACACCTAAAATCAACTAACAAAAACAAACAGAAAAAGTAAACTATAGGAGTGTTTAGGAATTAACACTAGAATTAGTAATAGTGAATTCAAGTCAAAACCTAGTCGTATTCCCCGGCAACAGCGCCATAATTTTTTATGATGTTCACGCTCTAATAAGAAAGCAGTCGCTCTCAGAATTAATCTAACCGAAGGTTAGGGTTGAATCCATAGGGAATACGGAGCTTGTATACAAGAGTCAATTACTAATCATTTCAAGCATAAATAACTAAAATCTCTAAATGAAGGGGGGTTGTGATTCAAAAATGAAGCAAAATAAACACTAAACTAAGACGCAAGAAAACACCCAATTTTAGGGATAACTTGGGAATTGTGTTCACCATAGTTCGTTGACTCGATTTCCATAGGCAACATAACTACAATTGGAAATCCGCATGCAGGATGGCAACTTAGGTTCTTCCAGCCCTCTTATGAAGGTGAAGGTCGAATTTCAACATGGCGCTTGGTCGGCCACCATGGCGTGCCAACTAACCATTACCAACATTCCCAGTCAAGCTCCCCTTGGTCAAGTTTGGTTGATTAGATGAGAATACATCAATCGAATCCTATCTACTTCCTATTCATCACTACCATGGTCGAGCTAGTGTAGTAGGCAGGGTTTGGTGTTGGCTACCACCAAACGACAATCATAATGAAGGGAAATAGAAAATACATGCAAACCCCAATCGTAGAAATGCAATAAACCTATGTTATCTCAAATCAACTACCCATGATTCCCACACCCCCAAGTTGTGGATGCTTAGCTACTCATGGCTAAGGCAAAACAATCAAAATGCAAATAAATAACATAGTTGAGAGTTTTACCAAAAACAATGAAGATTGTAGACACCACAAGTTGCAAAACCAAAAGCTTGATTGATCAACAATGAGTACAAAGCAAGATTTGCAATACCCAAAATGAGTTTTCCAAGAGAAAATGATAAACTAATCTAAAACCGTAAAATATCCTTGAGAGAATATTCAAAGACAAGTTCTATCTTCTAAAATCTTGCTCTCCTCCAAAAAAAACTAACTTAAGGTATTTATATTGTTTATAGATAAACCCTAAAAATAACACAGAAAAGACAGTTGACAATTGGTACGCCTTGCAGGTGCGACTCATAGTAGTCGGGTTCACATATTAGGCTCCTGGGATTTTGGACTAAACTGGTATGACCCTCAAGTACGAGTCATTGTTTGAACTACGACTCGTATGTTCTTCTCATAATCTTAGCCTTCAGTTTTTTATCCAACATGTTGGCTCTTTGATTCTTGCTACGAACCCACCGACACGAGTCATGGTGAGACTTACGACTTGTAGGTTGGCGTCGTAGTGGTGACCTCCACTTAGCAGATTTCTAAATTTTGTTCCCTGATTCC